>CM039120.1:48731977-48787475 GCA_022036555.1 Microstegium vimineum
CAGAAGACGAACTTCTCTAACCACATGTTCAGGAAAATGGCGTGCTCTCGTTGGGTTACCGATCCGGTTTTCTGGTTCTCTTTGATGTAACCCGTCCAACCGCCGATGTTCCGGGTGTTTACCTTGTACTCGACTTTTTTGTTGAAGAGGGTGAACGTATCGGCAGAGGTGATGTCCAAGCCGGTCAGCATGTAGATATCGACAAGGGTTGGGGTGGCTGGTCCATGCCTAAAGAGGAAGGCGTTCATACTATCGGACTAGAAGTATGAGGCTGCCATCAACAAGTTCTCGTTCTTCTCCATATCGGCAATTGAAAGCCTGATACACTGATCCAGGCTGCGTTCTTGCCAGTACACTTGCTGTGATCTGACTACCCTCAGGTACCAATTCTTCCATACCTTGGTAGGCTTGGGCCATGAGCGGAATGTGTCCTTCCACAGTCCTAGACCAAAACACTCGGATCTGAATGGTACCCGGTTGGTTTCTGCATTGATGATGAAGGTGGGGTCTGGATTGCCCATTGGGCCTAGGAAGCTGAGGTTGGAACTGGCGAGTGGGATGACTACCTTCTTGTACGGTTCCTAGGGTTCGAAGAAAAAGGGACGAATCAGAAAAAGAATGGGGATAAATCCAGATTTGTGCGAGGAAAAGAACCATGCAGGAGGTTGGATTAGGCAGGGAATAAGCCTTACCTTTGGAATGTCGACTTGGATCGCCATTGGAGTCAGAGGAATGCTTGCAGCTCGTCCTTGGATTGCGGAGGAGTACTGTTGCTCGAGCTTCTTCAGAGCGGCTGGAGGTTGAAGACGAAGGCAGGAAGGTGAAATTGAAAATGAGCTCGGGTAAAAAGGCAGTGTGGATCCCAGTAACTTTTATAAGCTTACTCAGGGGCATTTTGGGGTTCCGTTTCACACTGTGCAGGAATGTGGAGAGGCCCGCGGTAGATACGCGCGGTGATCGAGGTGGTCTGCAACTGTTTGTGCTACAATCGAGGGATTTTATTATTAAATTGCAGTTCCACACGCGGGGATCGAGGAAACCGTGCTTCTATCTCGGAGGTAACGGCTACAGCAACGGCTACAGTAGAGAGAATTTCGGCATGTAAAGTATTATACGTCCCGAAACTGGGGGGCATGTGTTGACACCGTTTTTCGACGTGTCAAATGAGCTAAGGCTTGACTGGTCAGCGGCCGTTCTCCATCGGCATCGGGAAATCTTGAGCTGGTATTGCCAATGAGAGTGCTGCGGGAAGACCAAGTGCGCTGCCGATGGAGGCTGGATAATCCTTGCCAACAAAGGTGAATCGGTGAAGTCTTGCTGATGCTGATTGCCGATGAGGGGACATTGCCGATTGCCGATGAGAAGGCATTAACGATTGCCGATGAGCATGATGTTGCCGAGTGCCAATGAGAAGCTGATGCCAAGTGCCGGTGGAGTGGTTGCCGATTGCCGATAGATTGGTAAAGACAATTATCGGTACAAGATTGCTGATCGGGAAGTATTACCGATGCCGATAGGCATGAGGTGCCGATAAGATGACTTAGCGTGTGGCATCAGCAGAGGACTACAGGTGGCCAAAAAAGGAAGTCGCGGATTGGAGAGATCTGCCGATGGAAAGTTTCTATCGAAGAGAAGTATAAGGAAACTGGTGTTTTGTACCAGTATTATTATTATAGTAATTTGAGTCCGACTCTTGCATGAGTTGTTTATTTTCCTTTAAAATAGGCGTGTTTGTTTAGGAAAATAAATATTGTTATCCGGCTCCTGCGCGAGTCGGTTTCTTTAAAGTTAGGAGTTTGTTTTAGGAAGGATATGAGTCGTGTCCTTGTACAACTCTCCATGCGGGAGTATAAATATGTGCCCGAGGGTCATGGAAAAATCAATCCAATAAAAAACAAACCAATTTTATCTTATTCTACTTTTTATCGCAATTTACCTTTTACTGCATTAGCTGTAGTTATTAACGAGCTCTTCAAGCTTCGACGGGCTGCATCATCTTGATCTCCGTCAAATCCTTGCAAGTTCCACGTGGGAGTACCTCTGAGCTTTGACATTCCGGGCGCATCGTTGTTTGCCTCGTTCAGCTCTGCTCTAGTTATCCTTGATCAATCTGAACTTTGATATCCGGCGCATCGCCGTTGTCTCGTTCAGTTTTGTTCTAGTTATCATCCTTGTCGATTGATTGGTCAAATCGACTGGCACCCCTCCGGAATACCGAGCTTTGGGTAATAGCCCGAGGTGTTCGCAAATCCTGACGCTTTTTGTGTCAACAACCTCCATTAGAGACAACATGACCAAGGGAAGAAACTTCCTTCAACCAGAACTCACACTTGCTTCGCTTAGCATACAGCTTGTGATCTCTAAGTTTCTGCAATACCCATCTCAGATGTTCAGCATGTTCTTCCTCAGTTTTAGAGAACACCAGTATATCATCAATGAACACAACCACAAACTTATCCAAATACTCCATAAACACCTTATTCATCATGTACATAAAGTATGCAGGAGCATTGGTCAATCCAAATGACATAACAGTATACTCATACAAACCATACCTTGTGGTAAAAGCTGTCTTTGGAATATCACTAGCACGGATCTTCAATTGATGATATCCAGAACGAAGATCAATCTTTGAGAACACACAAGCACCTCTCAACTGATCAAACAAATCATCAATTCTGGGCAAAGGATACTTGTTCTTGATGGTAACCTCATTGAGCGATCTATAATCAATACACATCCTCTGACTACCATCTTTCTTATCAACAAAAATGACTGGTGCACCCCATGGTGAAGAACTAGGACGAATGAAACCTTTTTCTTGCAATTCTTTTATTTGTTTCTTAAGTTCTTCTAGTTCTTTTATCCCCATTCTATATGGTCGTTTAGCTATGGGTGCAGTACCAGGTAATAACTCAATAAGAAATTCAATGTCTCGGTCGGGTGGCATACCTGGCAGTTCATCTGGAAAGACATCCTGGAATTCATTCACCACTGGATCATCCTGGTTAATTTCATCATCAATCTGATTCACAACGGCTGTCTCTGGCTGCTGCATAACTACATCAACACTGATCTGGTCACCCTTCGGTGTAACAAGAGATACCGTGTTCTCTTTGCACTGGATCACTGCCTGATGTGCTTTCATCCAATCCATACCCACAATCACATCAATTCCAGAACTTCTCAGCACAACTGGACTAATCAAAAAGTCTACCCCCTTAAGGTTAGATTAACTGAGGGGCATTTATGAGCAACTTGTATAGGTCCTCCGAGTGAACTTACTAACATGTGGTTCTTCATAGTTATCATGGGTATGCTATGTATGGTAACAAATGCTTGAGAAATAAAAGTATGCGATGCTCCAGAATAAAAAAGAACAGAGGCGGGGATGGAGTTGATGTCAAACGTACCCAACATGACCTTCGGGGCCTCCTGAGCTGAAGCGACAGATACATGATTCACCCTTCCAGAGCTAGGAGTTGCTTGAGGTCTTCCTCTGCTGCCATTGTCATTGTTCTGGTTCTGCTTCCTTGGACAGCTATGAGCATAGTGTCCAGGATCTCCACATCGATAGCATACTCTTGGAGTGCTAGGCTGAGGTGCACTATTCTTAGCAGGAGTAGAGCTGGGGGTACCTTGACGAGGAGTATGAGTTCCACTCTGAAACTGATAAGGCGTGCGCGGTTGATTCTGAGCATTACCCTGCTGATACTAAGGCCTTTGCTGATTCGGATTGCGATTCCACTGGCTAACAGGCCCTTGGTACCTCTGCTGAGAACTAGTATGAGAGTTGAAGCGGGGGCGAGTATTGCTCCCAGATGATTGTGCTCTCATCTTCCTCTTCTTGTCCATGTCCTTGCACTCATTGTCAAGCACAATGGCACGGTTCACCAGCGTCTGAAAGTTTGGGTACACATTACCCTTCAACTGCAGCCTCAGATCATAGTAGATTCCCTTCAGGAAGTGACGCTGTTTGTCAGCATCTTCTCTCACTGCATTAGGAGCATAGCGAGCCAATTGAGAGAATTGATCAAGATACTCACTGACTGACATTTGCCCCATCCTGAGGTTACGGAACTCTTCCTGCTTGAGCTCGATAATTCCTTTTGGGATATGACGAGCCTTGAAGTCCCTAGAGAATTCATCCCAAGTGACAGCAGGAGCATTGGCAGGACGTGCAGCTTGGTAAGATTCCCACCATGTCTGAGCTCCACCTTGGAGCTGACCAGAAGCATACAACACCTTCTCCTAGTCGTTGCACTGAGCAATGTTGAGTTGTTTCTCCACTGCCCTCAACCAATCATCTGCTTCCAAGGGATCAACAGCGTGAGAGAACACTGGGGGATGACCTTGAAGGAATTCTCGGCGCTTGTTGACCGGAGCTGCAACTTGGTTAGGCGGGTTCTGCATAAATTGCATCATCGTCTGCATGAGTTGTCCCTGCATTGCCATCAGCTCTTCCGTAGTCATGGGTGCCTGAGGAGGTGCTGGAGGTGGATTCCTGTTGGAACGAGGCATCTGTGCTCCAAAACACAAATAATTATGCTTAGAAACATTACTTATACCATCAAAACCATATTATATGCAAATCTGAAATTTTCTGGACGAGAGATTCTGACAACACTGCAGTAAAACGGACATAAATCAAGTTACAGAAATCTGATAGAGTTGGTTCTGGACTTTCTGCAAAGGTCTCGAAATTCTCTACAACTTTGTTTTCACTGGCAGTCCCAGATTCAGAACTTAAAATTGAGTAAAACAGTAAAGAACAGATTCTGTTTCAGGTTCCAGACTGCGCAGAAACATCGACTTGCAACAGGCACATCTCTTAAAATATAACAGCTATAAGGGTGATTCCAGTTGGACATGAACCATGGGTAAGTCTAGTTGTTCCCAGAAAAAGTTCATGAATTTTGCTTCAACAGATCTCGAGATATAACACAAACACTTCAGACTGCTCCAGAAAACAGTAAGGACAGAGACAGGACAAAACCAACCCAACGATATGTATGACATTAACTAACTATTATAAAACCTTGGAAACTTGTAGGTATAACCACAAGATTTCCAGCAAGCATTACAAAGATCCAAATCATTCATAGTCATCATAACAGATAAACCAAGCACAAAGAGATCACAATACACCAAGACTCGATCAAACTAGACGCAACGACGATACTACTATCGTTCTTTATTACATAAAAGGTGCCTAATTCCTATGGATAGGTCTTGATTGACGAGGGACTTGGGGTCTTCTCTCATGGCTGGAGTTGAGCTAGTTGGGCTTTTAACGCTTCATTCTCTTCACAAAGCTTTTCATTGAATTCCTTCTCATACAACAGCTCTTCTTTCAACTCGTCTGCCACAGTTGCCATCTCACGACCAAACCTCACCAAAGCTTGCAGCTTTGGTTTCGAAACATCTGCAGGTACCATGTACCAGGTTCCTCTACTTGGCACAAGGAAAGGAAGATGCTTAAAACGACCATCACTCGTGCCTTGTCGATCCCGATACTGACCGTGATAGCTGATGAATGCCTCACGGGCAACATCCTCCATAGCCTTCCTAGGAGTGGATCGGCTCACCTTGGTCCTGAAGGTTGCATGCACCATACGACGATTATTTTCAACTTCCCAAACCCAAAGCTCTGCATGCCATTGGGATGGCCTCTGAGGATGCTTGCGTTCCGTGCAGTGGTACTCCAATGTGGCTTGCATCTCATACAAGCAGTTTTCCAGAAACATCTCTATCAGATCCTGAAAAGGATAGTGATGGTTCGGCTATATGACTTGGGTCTCTTCAGTCCAATCTGTCAAAGGGACGTCTTCTAGTGCTGGCTCCATCTGAACTTCTTCCTCTATGTCCTCATCCTGAAAGGCTCCCACTCTTGACTCTACATAAGAAATCTCCATCTCTTCAGCTGGTCGAGGCTGCCTAGGGGTGAACAAGGAACTATACTCCGCAGCTGTCATCCTGTTGTTCTGGCGAGAGGGAGGCATCTACAGAAAGTTTAGACATAGATCAGATAGAAGCAAAGTTTTCACAATAGAATATAACTAAAGAAGCATTAAAACGTTTAACAATTATCAAGGCTTTAGTAGAAAGCATGAGCAAGAGAAGGACTCTAAAAGAAAACATTCTAACTAGGCTTGCGTCCTACAGTCAACACTTGCTTTGATACCAATTTGTCACACCCGTTTTTAAGAACAAAAACAAGTGCATAAAAGGCTCATGCGCACCCCAGGAATAGTCGCACACATGAGTTGACAAATTATAAAAAGTACCATCACAGTGCTTATTACATAGCGAAATAAATATTCAATACATAGTCTGAAACAAATAACTTTAACTAAATGAAGATATCCGCGGAAGCTCCAAAGGGACTGGTTGACTGGTTGACTCCAAGTCTAGTACTCATTGTGGTAATCATCAACCCAATCTTCATCTGTGTTGTTTGAATGCAAGGGTGAGCACATACGTACTCAACAAATATAATACGGGGTTCATGAAGCTCAAAAGGGTATGCATGGTTCATAGCGGTGAGCATTTTAAGTAGATCAATTTCATATTAATATCAACAATTGCCAAGGTAATTTGCATAAGCTCAAATATCCATGATCATAAAGTAAATGACAATGATATACAATAAATAAATAATAACTTGCATAAGCCACATAGAAATAAGAACCCAAAAATTCTGTGAGTTTTCCGAGCCGCTCGTGTCCGTAAGCACGGCTATCATGATAGTTTTTAACTCTGATCAGAGGTGTACAACTTTATCCACGAGTCGTGTTTGCCCATATGCCTGAGATCATGACTCCCAAAACACTACTGAGGTGAGCGGGCAGGGTACACTATGAAACCTTTCAAGGTTCGTCTAACAAGATAGGTTCGCAAGGTTTCCATGGCAGGGAGATATAGAGCCAACCTGTCTACAGTCACACTCCTTCGCGGCTATGCCCATAGATTAGGAACCACACTATACCCGTCTCGGCACACCCCTTTCGCGCCATAAAGGTAACCACTGAACGAGCTAGAAAAGGTCCCCATACTGAGCTAAAGCCAGAGCCATATAGCCCTCGTGGTTGTACTGTATATCCCAGATTTTGCCGACAAATAAGCTCCTATAATCCATTGTTGCTAAAAAGCGAGTTTTATCATTATTGCATATAGTCATTAACAAGTTAAGATCATGTACATCTGATATGAGCGCTAGCAATGCTAATCATATATGGTGGATCAAATCATAGTGACAAGGTATTCAGGATAACAATCACTAGATCAATCTATGGTAAAACAAGGAATATCATGCATATGAATTATATTATTCATGAATAGGACAACAAGGATAATCCCATATTATACTTGCCTTCTTCAAAGTACTCCTCCTGATCCTGCCGGTCTTGATCAAAGAAAAACTCTGGCTCTTCAACCGGCTGCTCAACGTCTATACCGATCAACAATCAACACCATTCAACCAACAACAATCATACACCAAGCAAACAAAGTTATGATTAGAATAGTACACCAACAGTAAGAAAATAAGATGAAAATTTTATCAAACTGATCTACGTATCACTACGATCACAACGATGTTTTGTGCACGAAAAACGGAGCTAGAATGACAAAGTTAAGAATTAAACAAGTTCTCCTATGCAAAGGTATTAAATTAAATTTAATCACAAAATTAAACTTTTTCAAATCTAACTAACAGTGATACTAACATGTAGAGAATTTTATTACAAATCTAACGCAATTCGAACGGGTGAAAACAGATTTAAAACGAGCAAGTTATAGGGTTTTGAATTTGAATGACAATTCTATAAATATGCATTTTCATTTATTTTGAATAAAGATAAAGCCCAAAGAAAAATACACTTTTCTAGAACAGTAAGCGTATTCAAGGAATGCGCCATGGACGGCGGGTTGAGACTTGAATCTTTCCAGGGGCTCTTTAGCAAGATGGCAAAACGAAGGGGTATCTTGGATCCACCACTGTTGGATCTCATCTGGCCGGTTCAGATTAGAAGGGAGGAGAGGAATAGAGGGTGGCCGCCGGAAACAGAGCTGGCGCGGCGGTTCACCATGGGCTCCACCGTGGAGCTCGCCGACGCAAGGCGTTAGGGGTCCTCGGGCCATGAGAAGCGAATCCGAGGGACTCAGGAGGGAAAGGGGGAAGGTGCGAACTCACCAAGGCACTTCGCTCGTTCCAAGGAGTTGCAGTGGAGGCGGGCGGCACGACAGGGCGGCGTGGGCTCCACTGCGAACGGCGACAGGCCGGTGAGGGCAAGGAAAGGCAAAATTGAGCACACGGAAGGGTTCGCGGGGTCTCATACCTTGTTTCGAAGGATAGTGAGGTCTTGCGGTCGACGGAGGGGCTTGGCACGGCTCCAATGGCGGTGGCAGCCACTGTGCTCGCGGCGGTGGCGCTCTGGGGTGCGAGGAGCGCTGCTAGGGCTCGGAACGGGGGCGGAGGGGGCATGCGATGCCGGCTTAAATAGCCCCGAGGCGTGGCAAGAAAGGAAAGGGAGGGATTGGAGCTCGATTCGGAGGAGGATTCGACCGGTGCGCTGTTTTGATTCGGTGGAGAAGAAAGGAAAGGGGAGAGAAGGGACTGACGCGTGGGGACAAGCTGTCAGTGGTACAAGGAAGGAGGAAGGCGGGTTCTCCCGCTTTGGGCCTTGGTCGAGCCGGCCCAGGAGAGAAAGGAGGGAGGGGAGGAAATTGGCTTGCACTGGGCTGAGGTAGAGAAAGAAGGGGAGGAGGGGAATTGGCCAGTGCGGGCTGGGCTGAGCCAGGAAGAGAGGGAAGGGGTTCTGGGCCACGGAGGGAAAGGAGGTGGGCCAGAAATGCAAAAGGGAGAAAGAGAGAAAAGAAAAGTTTTTCCAATTTCCAAAATTGATTTTATAAATCCTTTTTCAAAACAATTTCAAAAACAGATTTGGATTCTTTTCAAAATCACTAATACAGAAACAAAAGATGCACCAGCATGTATGCTCAGTCATGTTTCTACATGATAATTTTAATTCACCAAAACATTTATAGTTTTAATTATATTGAATGCATATACAAAAGAAGCATAATTAAATCAAATTCATGCTATTCAAAACAATGCAATTTTTGGGTTGTTACAAAAGAGAAGTGCCTTTATTTTATAATAGAGGGAGTAGCTTGTGGCCCTATTTAGAATTTTTCAGAAAAGAAATTATAATTAATTATTTTGCTAATAAATTATAAGCGCAAAAATTTAAAAATAAACTTTTATGCCAGATTTTTATTTTGATTAAAAATTTTAAGGATGAGTTTAAAAGGAATTTTTAATAACTAGGTTCATGCCCGTGCGTTGCTACGGGGTAACTAAAATTTAGTACCAAAACACACATATCGCACAATAGAATAATAATACTGTGAAATTAAATACTGATATTAAAGTGACATTTAATCTAAAAAGCAAAGTTTGACCATGTGTTGATCCAAAAATAAAAAATATAACACCATGATAATAATAGTTTGCTCATGTATGTAGTATTACTAAAAAAACAATGCGTAATCGTCTTTATTTTTCAGCTTTTTGACTCACGTATGCAGTATGCACTACTGTGTAACCATGGCCACCTTCACCCTCTGATTTGTGGGGCAGCCCACTTGATGGTCTATATTGGATCTCTGATGTTCCAAACCTGATATGAAACTATACTCGAATACACATTGATTCATTTTCCTTTAAATACACTCAGATAAAACAAAATGATATAAACCTGGTATGAAACTATGCTCGGTAATATATTCAGCAAAGCAACCCTATTGAATCTATTATTTGATTTCTTTCAGACAAACAGAGCTATAAGCTGCATGGGCTCAACCGGAACAAGGTGAGGATTAGGAAACTGTGAATTGAAGAACCACCGTCAACTCAAAATTATGATGTTTAGTGAAAGCCAAAAGCTGCAGGTTTTCTCTAATGATAATGCTTTGGTGAAAAATGATAAGGCTCTAACAGCTTTATTCTGACCTTGCTATCCATCTAATCCACGAATTTGATTTTTATTCAAAAAGAGTCTCTCTGATCTGTGCACACAGCTCATACTGCAGACGCTTATAACCACATGACCAATTTGCCGCCTTGTCCAAGACATGTGGGCTAGAAAAATATTTGAATAAATAAAAATCTTGCTTAGCCAAAGGAACCACAATTGGCGGTAAATGCAACCACTTCATATTGGATGAAGGACCACCTTGAGATCATACCAACGACCACAGCGTCTGTTGCTGGATCTTGCCCCCCAGAAGGCGACGACGACGGAGATGACGAAGGCCGTGACAAGGACCCGCCAGCTCGTTCACCAATTGACAAGAGCCCTCCTCAGAGCTCGAAAAGTCCACCTTTGGGCCCAACCAATGAGGCAGAAGGTTCAAGGACCCGCTTCTGGGGGCAACACAGTGCCTTCAACCCAACCGAGCCCGAGCGGGCCACCTCCACCTCCCGACACTCAGCCTATGCCCACGACAATTGAGGAGGGGCCCGACACTCAGCCTATGCCCCAGACAAATGAGGAAGGGGCTCAAGGGGATGCACCGGTGGGAGTTACGGAGGGGGAACAGGCGACACAGCCAACGCCAGGTGCACCAAGCCAACAAAGAGGTACCGAGGCGGACAACCCGAAGGACGACTCTACATCGCTCCCATACTCGACTACGTTTCCAAGGTACATTACAGACGAGCACACACAACGTTTAATTCACATTTGTACCTCAATCAATTCACATTCGTACGTTCTAACCCGACTTTTCTAGGCCTGAAGATGATCCTCATCATCTATTTCCGGAGTCGGATGACTGTCCCGGACACTTTGAGAACGGGGAGTTCATGATAACCAAGCAAGCACTCCTTGATGAAGAATCGTGGGATACAAGGAGGTTTCATCTCTGGTACATGGAAGCGGCAAAAAGAGGCATGTCAAGTTTCACCGTGAAGATTCTAGCGGATTGCTTCCACTTGCCCGATATCGGGGATTTCACTATTCCGGTGGACTTCCAAGACATGTATAGGCTGCTGCGGGGAGAAGACCTAGACATCGTCCAACTCACCTTGTTTGCAATGTAAGTGACGACTTGTGAGTTAATTCCATTGATCTCTCCTCTTGTATACGTTAACTCTACACTTATTAGACTATATGGTACGTTCACGTGTCTATGCAGGATGTCTGCCACCGTAAGCAACAAAAAGCATCGTCCAACTCTTTTTCTCTCTCCAATGCATATCAATGAGGGTGCCATCAAGGGTCACATGGCAACGGATAAAAAAAGACAGTCAAACAGAGAGAAAAGGAATATAGAGACAATATGAGGAATTTGAAGAAGAAAGTGGCAGACTACATATGCTCTGTAATGTTGAAGGTCAAGGAGGATGGGCCACGGTGTATCATGGCTCCATATCACTTTGGGTAAGTATGAAAACATGTCCATAGAGATCCGAAGTCGGTAGGATCAATCTTTGTCATCATCCTAACCAATAGTCTGTTTGAATCATGCAGCAACGGTCTCGAGGGCCATTGGGTTGCATATCTCATCTATCCTAAAGATGGCAGAGCGGTCGTATTTGACTCGTTGAGGACGATAAACAAAGCAGGATACAGGACATTTGAAGATTGCTTAAAAGTGTAAGTCAATAAGCATTTCTATCTTTTACGGTTGTTATCGTTATTATTCATAATATGTCTAACTCTATTACATTTTGTGCAGGGCTTATAAGAAGTACTTGAAGGATCCCGAATGTTGGGATCGCAGGACCGATAGTTGCAAGGAGAACAATACCAACCACATCAAAATCCGGCGCGACTTCCCGGTAAGTAAAGTAATTGCAAAGTTCATTTGTGCTTTGTTTCCATATATATGGGTTTGATCTAAAGCTTGTATAACGATCGTGCAATGTGCCAAACAACCGGTTGGATCCAAAACATGTGGCTTGTACACCTGCGAGCACCTGAGGCAGTGCAAGGAGTACACTCAAAGCTGGAAGAAGCTCAAGGAAGGAGTCAAATATTAGGTGAACACCTACAAGTCATCCTTCAAGAAAGTTAAGGGGGAAATCTGTAAGTTCATCATGGAGAAATGCGTTCTCGAAGGAGAACAATTCTTTGACGAAGAATCTCCCTTAGCTATCGAACACAGGTACGAGAGGCTTAGGAAATAGACGACTCTGTGTACGCCCAAGTGATTACAAATGGCCCGTGGACTTTTCTTAGAGGATTTAGTAAATTAAATGTAACTCAAATGGACTTGTTGGTTTGATGTGATGTGTATATATATGGATATTGAAAACTGTGTATTATGTCATGTGCAATGCTTGGATGGTTTATATATAAATGTTTGCTGCATATGTATGAAATCTGGAATCTGGAAATATTTTGAATTCAAATTCTAGGAATTATTTGAATTCTGTTTTTTATTTTTTTAATTTGAAAACTATTTACCGAAGTGGGCAACTTAAGTGCCCGCTGCGGTTAACAAAACTTAACCGCAACGGACGCTGGAAGGTTGCCGCTGTGGTATATCCATTTACCGCAGCGGGTAACAGAAGGCGTCCACTGCGGTTAATGGTTGTTAACCGTAGCGGACCCTTTCGCCCGCTGCGGCAAACCGTTTCTTTACCGCAGCGTGGCAGCGCAAGCGGACGCTGCTGCCCGCTGCGGTAAAGAGTTCTGTAGTAGTGCATGTTCAAGCAGTAGTATGTGAATTATTATTTATGGAATCATGTCGAGGATGATTGTTTTGCTGCAGTCTATCTATATACTGGGGATTGCACGTGAATGAAATATTTGGCCAATTTATATTCCACGTTCAAGCAGTAGTATGTGAATTATTATTTATGGAATCATGCCGAGGAAGATTGTTTTGCTATAGTTTTTCTATATACTGGAGATTGCACGTAAGTGAAATATTTGGCCAAAAGATTCCAGACCAGACTTAAAGCCCTCTTTCACAAGACATTTGGTTGATCAACGATCGTGCCTCGTCTAACTCATATGCCTCCGTGCTTTATGGTTGATTGAATGAATCTTGTACGCTCTGCCCATAACTTTGGCATTAAAGCCTGAGTCCTTTAACCTTCTTTCTTGAATGTTCTGGAAGAAGGGAATCCCAAAGTTAGAATTGAATGCCATGCCTACTCAACTAATCTCATGTAAACGCCTGTTCGCTAAAATCAAAATAGAAAAAGAAGTTATATAAGGAAATTTACATGTCTCGGATGGAAATATGAAGCTTTGTGTTGGTCGTGCTTGAGTCCGTGCAAAGAAGGAAAGGAATACAAACTTACGTGATTTGGTCTTGGACAAAGCAAGATAAAAGACAAAATGATTACGTACGGCCAAATAAATTAGGAATATTATATTCCATTTTGCTTAGAAGGCAAGGATACGTACGTTGTGGTAAGGACTTCTGTAGTAGTGGTTAGCTTCCATGGCCCCAAAACTTCAAAAGTCTTTTGTACGGCCCTGTGTTTGATTTTCAGTGCTCTATGGTACTACCGTCACTTTTGGACCCTAATATCATTAAGTGCCCTGTAATAAAACAAATACACGGATTCCTTGTATCACACTTGCTTCCTGTGACGTTAGAAAATACACTTGTTCCCTCTGTGACACTGCCTTTTTCTTTGCTTTATCTGGACACTAAAATCCATTCACATTATATTAATCTGGTTAAAATTCGCAAATAATTTTGTTGCGCTAATATGCATTATATATATTTAAGCATTACAATTAATCCACATTATACAACTATGGTTAAAAAATAAAAAAATATTTCCGGTTGCATTATTTATGAAATAAAATCCATCCATATTATATAAGTAGAAACCTGATGAGATCTCAATATAATTTGGTTTTTGGCCCTTCAGATATTTTTGGAAAAGAAGCAGAACTAGGTGCAACAGATCGAATAGGGAAGATTCCAGCTCGAGCATCTCCTTCAGTAGAGACTAGAGAGTGGTTCACAACTCAAA
The DNA here is from genome assembly GCA_022036555.1 of Microstegium vimineum. Lineage (NCBI taxonomy): Eukaryota > Viridiplantae > Streptophyta > Magnoliopsida > Poales > Poaceae > Microstegium > Microstegium vimineum. The sequence continues at coordinate 48,745,986 of CM039120.1, forward strand.
CAAGTAGTCAGCAAGAAAGATGGTGAGCCCTCTCTGGATGCAGAGTCATGTGGTTCATTCTGTGCCTAATCAAGAACAAAATGCCGCTGGCCATCGAGCTTAATAAGCATGTGAGCCGCGCTGATCAGTCTGGAGGTGGGCGTGGAGACCGCGTGCCTCAGCCACGAGGACGCCAGCGAGGCTCTATCTCATAGTCGCATGATCAATCTAGGGTTTCGATGGAGAGACCAAGAAACTCGTTTGCTCGAGACAAAGATGGACTGGCCGCTTCTTTCCTTTTTCTAGCTATTTTAGACACACGTGTACACTACTACACAAACGGCCTTTGGTCGATAGTCCCGCCTCATTTTGCGACCAGGACTAAAAACACCTTTAGTCCCGGTTGGAAACACCAACCAGGACTAAAGGTCCCTGCCCAACGGCTAGGTTGTCAGGGCGTGTCAGGCCGGGAGGTTACCAACCGGGACTAAAGGTGGAGATTTAGTCCCGGTTGGAAACACCAACCGGGACTAAAGAATTTGTCCCGGTTGGTGGCTCTAACCGGGAGAAAATCATGGACTTTAGTCTGGGTTGGTGTTACCAACCGGGACTAAATCTCCACGCCCCTATTTGAACTGTTCTCTTCTTCTCCTAGCTCTCACTGTTTGCCCGAGAGCTCACATTGTTCTTGTTGTTCTTGTTGTGTTCTTGCTTCGTCTCCGGCCATCGATCGATTTCGACGTTTCTACGCATCCTTCTACTTGTTTGAAAGGTTACTTACTCTGTCCTCTTATGTTTTATTGCATCGTATGTCATTTTCTTGCCCTCTAATAATCACTTGTTGGAAGGTTATTATTACTAGCTAATTAAAACTTTATTCTCGATCTAGCTCTCATGTTCAGGCTCGGTACATAATTTAATTTACAATTAGTCAATTTCCATTGCTAGTATGCGTTTGAAAATATTTCATGGATAATTGGATTTTTAATTTATTTTATCTAGGAAAACTAGAAAATATAGAATATTGGATCAAATAATCAATTAAAACACACACAAACTTTAATTTATTTTACTCATTAAATCGTCATCCTCTTTCTTTTTTAAAGTTAAATTACTTGTTTGTTTTGTAATTTATTTACAAATATTAGAAAATTAGTAACGTGATATGTCATCTAATATGCAGACGATGACACAACATTGGATGTACAATGTCGATCGCCGCTCCAAAGAGTTCATTGATGGCGTGCATTATTTCTTAAGAGTGGCCCATGCAAACAAGCAGGATGGTTTCATGCGCTGTCCATGCGTCCTGTGTCAGAATCTGAGGGAATTTTTAAGCGCAAGGATTATTCACTCACACTTGTTGAAGTCAGGTTTCATGCCAAGTTATATTTGTTGGACCAAGCACGGTGAAACCGGGGTTATGATGGAAGAAGGTGAAGAAGAAGAGGAAGAATTGTGCCCTGACGACATCATCGCTCAATTTGGTGACTTCAATGATACTGAAATGGGAGAAGGTGAAGAAGAGACAGGGGCAGAAGAGGCATTGGATGAATATGATGCTTTTGCTAATGTCATTCGTGAGCCACAAATGGATTGTGAGGGTAAAAAGGAAAAGGCTAAGTTTGACCGCATGCTAGAGGATCACAAACAATTACTATACCCGGCCGCCGAAGATGGGCAAAAGAAGTTGGGTACAACACTGGAGTTGCTACAATGGAAGGCAGAGAGTGGCCTACCCGACAAGGCGTTTGGGAAATTATTGAAGATCCAGAAAAAGATGCTTCCGAAGGATAACAAACTGCCCAGCACTACGTACGAAGCAAAAAAGATCGTCTGTCCTTTGGATTAGAAATCGAGAAGATACATGCATGTCCTAATGACTGCATCCTTTACCGTGGGGAGGACTACAAGAATTTGGATGCGTGCCCCGTATGTGAAGCTTCTCGGTATAAGATCAAGAGAGATGAGCCTGGCTATGTTGAAGGTGAAGAAAATCCCAGCAAGAAAAATCCTTGCCAAGGTTATGTGGTATGCTCCTATAATACCACGCCTGAAACGTCTATTCAGAATCAGGGACCATACGAAGTTGTTGCGATGGCACAAAGAAGACCGTAAGGTAGACAACATGCTGAGACATCCTGCTGATGGTTCCCAGTGGAGAGCAATAGATAGAGAATACAAAGAGTTCGCAGACGACACACGAAACTTAAGATTTGGTTTAAGTACGAATGGTTTTAATCATTTTGGGGACCAGAGCAGTAGTCATAGCACCTGGCCTGTAACTCTGTGTATCTACAACCTTCCTCCATGGTTGTGTATGAAGCGGAAGTTTGTTATGATGCCGGTGCTCATCCAAGGCCCGAGGCAACCTGACAACAACATCGATGTGTACCTGAGGCCATTAGTTGACGAACTCCTGCTTTTATGGAGCAAACCAGATGTACGTACGTGAGATGAGTACAAACAGGAGCACTTTGACCTGCGAGCATTGCTGTTCGTAACAATCAATGATTGACCTGCTCTAAGTAATCTCTTAGGACAAACAAACAAGGGGTACAATGCATGCACACACTGTTTTGATGACATTGACAGTGTATATTTGAAAAAATCTAGAAAGGTCGTGTACCTTGAGCATCGTCGATTTCTTTCTATGAATCACCAGGCTAGAAAGAAAGGAAAGCATTTTAATGGCAAACCAGACCACTGGAAGAAGCCTCACAACAGAACAGGAGACGATGTACTTGAGATGGTCAAGGATATGAAAGTAGTCTTTGGAAAGGGACAGGGGAGCGAGCCTGTACCGAAAGACGCTGCAGGTCACGCACCAGTGTTTAAGAAGAAGTCGATATTTAGGGAGCTACCGTATTGGCAGATTCTTGAGGTCCGCCATTCGATCGACGTGATGCACGTGACAAAGAATATTTGTGTTAACCTTCTAGGTTTCATGTGTGTTTACGTATTTTGGTTATCTCCACATCATTCTGATACAAAGATTCTGCACAGAAGTGACAGTAGTATCATATATATAGGTCGCTGGAATTCGAACACAGAGCCATATAAAGAAATTTGTCTCTTAGTATATTTTAATCTGTAGGGGCCTCGGCCCCTCCAGTTTTCTCAAAAAATATATAAAGAAATTTGAAGATTTCAGGGCCATAGAAGAAACAAGTAGGTTTCACAGGCCCATAAAGGTAATTGTCTCTTAACCAAATGTGTCGACGTACATCAGTGTATCGGCATCCATATATCAGTTTCAACATACAAAATATTATTCGTATGTTTGGTGCTCAGGAACATGTCATCAATTTCCCACCAACCATGACGACTTAATTTTGTTCTGTTTGAAAAAGAAGACAAATTTATACGTGCCATCTTCTCAAGTCGAATGTATATATAGCAGACTCCACATTTGCATTCATCCTCACAGCTACCAAAACAGATGTTCTGTTTCTTTAGACAAGGTCCACATGTACAAGAACGTAGGAATGGATAAAGAGCAATTTCAATGGTCTTGAGTAGCCAGTGGTAATAGGAGACACCAGGACAGGAAAAAATTGCCATCGAACATATGTGGATCGTTTGTCTTGACCACATTGTCCTGCCCATTTCAGTATCTGATTGGACATCACCGCCGCAGAAGGACAAGACAACCGTCCTCGTCCAATGATCATTGGGTCTCATGTTGGTATTCTTGTGCTCATACTCTTGTGTTCATCACTCCAATGTTGGCGGCTGTGTCGGGCCTTCTTTTTTTAGATAATGGATAGTTCATATGTGGCTTCATCGATCGACAGATAGAATCAGGCCAAGTATTACAAAAATTTGCCCGAGGACACTCACACGGAAATTCAAAAGTGTTTACCACCAACCAGACAGACACACGAAACAAAATAATTTTTAGACTAAAAATGACCGACACGTCTTGTAGAAAGCCATCCATTGGAACTAAAAAATTGCAGAGCTGATGTCTCTAGGTGTTGTGTCGCAAGTATAAGCTGATCCCGCAGATCATCATGCCGCTACAATGCTGCCCATTGTCGAAGCCAGTGCGTTCCCCTGAATAGAGCCTGCAAAAAAGATTTCGATCTGCATTTGTCAAAAACCACTTCGTTTCTTATTATCCATATTGCCCAACATAACGCAGATGTTGCAGTCAATAACAACGCATTATACTTTTTGGACGCTACTTTTGACCACCTAATAAAAAGATCATTGACGTCCAAAGGGGCGAAATTCCGAAAAGTATATGTACAGCATACCACAAAAATTTGGCATAAATACAATCTAAGAAGAGATGTTGAATGGTTTATGGGGAATGACAGAAGCTGCATGTCCTATCACCATTCCAGTTTCGCCTAACTAAGTTATCCTTAGTTAAGATCACACCTTTCTTTAGATACCACAAAAAAAATTATTTTCATGGGTACTTTAATTTGCTATAAGTCTTGTGACACTCTAACTCCGTTGTTAATTAACACATCATAAATGGACTTGACCGTAAAAATTCCAGATGCATTCAAACCTTATACAAAGACATCCCTTTCCTCTAGTAAATTAAGATCTTGTATAGAAGCAACAATTCTACACCAGTTTGTTAGATTTACTCCCACTAAGTTTCGTCAAAAAGAAACATTAAGTGGTATAGAACTAAGTACATGTGCCACAATATCTTGTTTTCTCCTTACAATATTAAACAGCGATGGAAATTTATCTTTAAGAGGTTTATTGCCTAACCAAGTGTCTATCTAGAACCTAGTTTGTGACTCGTCTTTTACTCTAAACGATCCAAAGTCCATGAAAGAATCTTTAACATTCATTAAACTTGGTTTTTTTCACACAGCTTCCTAGAGTTCTATCTTTGATATACTTATTTCGTAAAAGGTCCTGCCATATGCCTTCCTCGTTCAACAATTTGAAAAGCCATTTGCTTAGTGTCACACCCAGTTTTAAAGACAAAACGGGATGCAATAATCTTATGTGTGCCCAGAGATCAGTCACACACATAAGCCGACAAATTATCAAAATTGTATCATCACAAGTGTTTATTACATAGCGAATGAGTATTTAAATAATGTCTATAACAAAATAGCGGAAATATATGATAACTCTCGCGAAGCTCCATAGCACAGGGACGTCAACTGGTTGACCCCAAACCTAGAAGTCCTCTGGATACTCCTCATAACTCTGATAATCTGGTACCCATCCGGGATTTTTATCCAAATATGAAAGAAATGAACAAGCGTAAGTACTTTCGTACTCAACAAGTAAACATGGGGTTCATGAGGCTCAAAAAGGTATGACACTGGTTAAACTGCATTAGCTTTTAAGTTATCACAATTTTAGCATAGGATAGCATCAATATAACAACAGCCCAATAACCATATGATCGAGTAAACATGAATAATGAATAGCAAACTAGTAAATGATAGATTAAAGTCATTCTGTTCCATAAGAATTCCAGGCCGCTCGTATCCGAGAGCACGGCTAATATATCAGTTTTTAACACTCTGCAGAGTTTGTACACTTTACCCATGAGTCGTGTTTGCCCAAATGCCCCGGGATCATGACTCCCTTAACACTACCGAGGTGAGCGGGCAGGGAACACTATGAAGTCTTTCAAAGGGGTTCGCTGACATACCACAGACAGTACAGATCCACGGGCAAGGGGTATATAGGAGCCCCGGGATGGTACACACACGCAGCGGTCCCCACTCCAGCCGCTCCGCAACCGCTCGGCAATGGCAACTTTCATGAACTGCCGCATGCGAGAGAGTGACCCTAATACTGATCTAAAGCCAGAGCCATATAGCCCCCATGGTTGTACTGTAAATCCCGGTTGATCGCTTACGGAGGTTCTAGAGCATCTCAAAAACTGTGCTCTAGATCACCCTAATCCATGTTGCTAAAAAGCAGATTTTACCATTGTTGCATACGTCATTAGCCAGGTTTACATGATCATGGTTATGTCTCGTGAGCACTAGCTTGATCTACCCAAATGCATAAATTCCCAAGGTAACAAGGTATGAGGTACAAAGCTATGGTGAAGCTAAAAAGGATATCAAGGAAGCACATGCAATCATGAATTAATGTTTTAAGTGATTAGGACAACAAGGATGATCCCATGAATACTTGCCTTGCTCAAAGGCTCCTGCTGATCCTGCTCAAAGAGAAACTCTTGGTCACCCACGTACTGCTCACAGTCTGTACTCAATCACCACATCACACGCCATCACGCAAAGGCATAACATGCAATCAACAAAGGCTATAAATTAGAACAGTACACCAATCACAATAAAACAAGATTAAAAGTTTATAAAACAAATCTACGTCTCACTACGATCACTTAGACGCTTGAATCACGAAAAACGGAGCTATAACGGAAAAGATATGAAATAAACGGGATTTTGAAAAGAGCAAGATTAAAGCATTGCGGAAATAATTTTATTTGATTTTCAAAAGTAATTAACATAGATAAAATCTATTCTACTGGATAGAGCATGAAAATACGGATCTAACGCAACTTGAACGGAGCGATTTGGATTTAAAAAGAGCAATTTATAAGCATTTGAAATAGAGTGGCAAAACTGTAAATAAGATTTTCCTTTTATTTTTTTAATTAAAACAGACAAAAAGGAAATATGCTTTTCGAAAGAGAAAACAGAGTCTCGGATTACGCCTTAGGACTGCGGGTTGATGCATTAAAAAGGGCGGGGTCTGTTTTGCAAAGATGCCAGCCGAACCGGTATCTGGCGCTGTAGGCCGTCCGATCCACGATGGATGGCCAGGATTAGAGAAGGGAGAGAGCACGATGGCGCTTTGCCGGACAGAGCAGATTCGCGGCGGCGCCATGGCCGGTGAGTGGCGGCGCAGAGCAATCCACGGCCTCGGTGAACGAAGCTCAACGCAAGCAGGTCAGGGAGGGAGAGGGGAGAACGGCGAACACGGTGGTGGCGTTGGTTGAAGCGATTGCACTCGGGGGCGGAGTGACCACGCGGCGCAGCGGCTCTGCCTCATCGGTAATCGCGGAGCAGTGCGACAGAGAGGTCGGGGAGGGAGATCGAGGCCTCGGGGCATTGTTTACCTCACTGCGAGGCTCGGGGAACAGCTGATTGGTGCGGAGGAACTCGGCAGGAACGGATTCGACAGCGACGGCACTGGACAAGGTCGCGGCGGCGCTGGTCAATGCCACGGCGGCGCTGGGGAGTTCTGCAGGGTTCCGAGGGGCGGTGTGAGGGCGGAAAGGTGCAGGCTATGGCTTTTATAGCACGGAGAGGGGTCGCTGGGAAAGAAAGGGAGAAACCCGACGCGGTTTCGTGCTCGACCGCAAAGGAAGGCGGCGGCGGCGGAGAAAAGGAAAGAAACGGGGAGGAGAAAGAAGGAAAGGGAGATTGGCGCGTGCGGCGTGCTGCTCAAATAGCCATGGGCTACGTCGGCGTTGGGAAGGGAGCTCCAATTCGAGTCCAATCGCGCCCGGTCGGCGAGGGAGATGTCGGGCGCAGAAAAGGAAAGGGAGGAAAGGAGAAGAAGGAAGGGAGGGGATGAAGCTGACAAGCGGGTCCCGCCTGTCGGTCACAGAGTTGAGAGAAAGGGAGGTGGAGCTGGGCTGTCCCGTGCGCAAGGGGAAGATGGGCCGGCCTGCTGGGGTCGGGCCCAAACCGAGAGAGAGAGGGGAGGACTGGGCTGGGGGGGGGGGGGGAAATGGCCTGCGGCCCAAAGGAAGAAAGAGAGAGAGAGCAAAAGGAAAACGCTTTTTATTTTCTTTTTCTGAAATTCCAAACACAAATTTAAATGAACTTTTGAATTAAAATTTGAATTTTTCAAAATCCAAACTACACAAAATATTATGCACCAGCATGAATGCAACAACAATGTTTCTAGCATGATGGTCATTTTTAGTTTATGAAATCTTTAGTTAATTTCCCTATGTTTTAATGCCCACATAAAATGCAATTCAAAAATTACTTTTAATCTATTTAGAAATATGCAAAATTTTGGGTGTTACACTTAGCAAACATTTATTTTGTATCTCTAAATTTTGTATGCCTGAGCCCCTGCTCTTTGGGTTGACATAACACTTCCCATTTCGCTAATCTATATTTCCGTTTGTGCTGATCACTTTGCCAATAGAAACGTGATCTGAAACAGTCTATTTTTTCTAAGACACCTTTCAGCAGTTCAAAAAAAGACATCATAAACATCAGTAAGCTTGACAGCACCGAGTTAATCAAAACTAGTCGCCCCCCACCGAAAGCAGTTTACCTTTGCATCCACTAAGTCTCTTTTCAATTCTTTCCTGAATTGATTTCCAGTCTTTATTGTTTAGTTTTCTAATATTCATCGGTAAGCCAAGGTATGGAAAGGGATATTTACCAATCCACATCTGAAGAGTTGCCAATAAAACATTTCATGTTCTTTTGCTTTACCAAAGAAAAATAATTCACTTTTATGAAAATTTATTTTAAGCCTCGATAATTGTTCAAAAGTACTAAGCAATAACTTCATATTCACAACTTTTTCAACATCATGGCTCATAAAAATTACTGTGTCATCCGCATACTGAAGGATAGACAAACCATCCTGAATTAGATTAGGGATAATCCCTTCGACCTTTCCCTCTTCCTTAGCTCTGGCTATCAGTACAGCTAACATGTCAACCACTATATTAAATAGTATGGGTGACATAGGATCGCCTTGCTATAAGCCTTTTCTTGTCTGGAAGTAGGATCCTAGTTGATCATTAACTTTTATATTAACATTACCCCCTTGTGTAAAATTTTGTACCCATTCACACCATTTATGCGAGAACCCTTTCATCCTTAACGTTTGTTGCAGAAAACTCCATTTCACGTTATCATAGGCCTTTTCGAAGTCGATTTTGGAAATGACCCGTCCTTCTTTTTTGAGTGCAGTTCATGTATTGTTTCATGAAGTATTACAACACCCTCCATGATGTTACGCCCTGGCAGAAAGGCTGTTTGGGTTGGTCTAATTATTTTCTGGGCAATAGTAGACAATCTATTGGTTGCGACCTTTGTGAAGATTTTGAAAGATACATTTAGCAAACAAATAGGTCTGTATTGCTGAATGACTCTCGCATCCTTATTTTTAGGCAAAAGAATTATGGTTCCAAAATTAAGGCGATTAAGAGGTAGGGTGTCTTGATGGAAATCCGTGAACAGAGCCATCAGGTCATCTTTTATAACATTCCAGAAAACCTGATAAAACTCTGGTGGAAAACCATCTGGTCCAGGTGCCTTATTATGTTCCATTTGGAAGATCGCGGCCTTGACTTCCTCTTCAGAAAAGGTATTTGTTAGGTACTCATTTTCCAGCTGAGAGACTTGTGGAATGTCACCAATTTGTGCCCCGTCCAACATTATATTGGAGCCAGGTGACGACCCAAACAGGTGTTTATAATAGGTGGTGATATGCTCTTTGAGTTGGGCATCACCACTTATTATATTGTCTCCATTCTCCAATTGAAAAATACGAGTCTTTCTATGTCTACCATTAGCTAACAGATGATAGTATTTTGTATTAGCATCACCTTCTAAAAGATGTTTGACTTTGGCCCTTTGGTACCACTTAAGTTCCTCCTTTCGGAGTAGCTCGGTCAATCTCTCATTTAGAACATGTTTTAAACCTAACTCAAAATCATTAAGCGCGGTGGATTCCACCTTTTTGTCCAGTACATCCAGCTTGTTTAAAATGGTTGTTTTTTCTTTCTTGTAAGAACCACTCGTACTCTTTGCCCACCCTCTAAGATACTGGCGAAGCCTCCTAATCTTAACTTGCCACCTCTCTATGGGTGAACCATGAACTAGAATATTGTTCCACATGTTAGCTACCATCTCACAAAAGCCATCTCTCAGTAACCAACCCAATTCAAATTTGAATTGAGGTTGATAAGATGAGGATGGGTTATTTGTAGAGAAAATAGAGGTGTGTGATCAGATATATCTCTTGTTAGGGCATGTACTGTAATATGCGAAAACTTATTCTCAAAACTCTGTGCAAACTAGAATTCTATCTAATTTTTCAGAAGTTTGGTGCTGTAGGTTGTTAGCCCAAGTAAACTTACGACCTGACATCTCTATTTCCCTCAAATTTAAAGCATCAATTACAACATTAAACAAGAAAGACCAGCTATCATTATAATTATCATTATTTTTCCCATCTGGTGTTCGAATAATGTTAAAGTCGCCACCTATAACAATAGGTAAAGCTTCTTTAGAACATACCCTCACCATCTTGGATAAGAAAAGTGACTTTTGATCATTCTGTGCTGGGCTGTAAACCGAAATTAAATTGAACTTAAAATCATCTTCTCTGTGTCTTACCTTGAAACGAATAAAAAAATCCCCTTCCTCAATTTCCCCTATGTCGAAGATTAACAAATGAATACCTAGAATCATACCACCGGACCTACCTCGTGGAGCCTTGCAATGCCAAATAAAATCTCTGCCTGCACAGATGTTATTTAAGGTCGATTGCAGGAAGTTGGCTCTACCCGTTTCCGATAAGGCAATGAAATCTAAATTCTTTTCTTTAGTTAGATCCGACAAAAACCTATATTTTTTACCATCAGCAAACCCATTGCAATTCCAAAAAATACCTTTCATCTAGACTGATTTCTACTTTTTTTCTTGTGTCTACGGGAGCCTTTCTTTTGTGATATAGGGGTTTGTAGACACTTAGGGTCACAACCCCCATCACATAGGCCTTCTGAAATTTCCGAACAAATAAAATTTAAAGCTTCTAAATCTCAAACTTCATCATTAGAGCAGACTGTCGAAACATCATCTACCACTACATTGTTTTCCTCCCACAAAAGTTTACTTTCAATCATTCTAACATCTTCTATGTCCCGTAAAGTTTTTAAAGAATTAGAGACATCATGATCACTAATCCCAAGAACAACCCCCACAGATTTAGTAAAATTTAATAAAGAAGCATTATTGCGAGAAGTAAAAGAGTAAGGCTGATTTTCATTACCTTTAGCTCGCGCATACTCCAAATTCTTTTTAGCCTTCAGCTTAGCCGCCTTCTCAACAGAATCATGATCCGCAGTTGCAGCAGACCGCTTGCTTGATCTCACTGGTGTCACTGTCCCATTATTCTGAACTTCTAACTTTTTAGAGTTCCCATAGTCTGTTTGTGGGGGCAACAACTTTGCATTCCATTGGCTATCACCAATCTGGGAAAGCACAGCTACTGACCTGTTCTGTGATTTCTCTATGTTTTTAGAGTAGATTTTGGAACAACACCAACCTCCTGTTGTACAGCACCACCATTGTGCTGACCAGAGTTAGGTAACTGATTATCAGCTTCACCCTTAGACAATTGATCTCCATCTTTTTTTCCATCTATATCCATATTCTCCTTAGTTGTTTCTTCATTTGGTTTTCCTCCCTCGGGGTTATCATCCTCCATGGTAGAGTCCAAATCTAGCAATTCAGGCTCACCATCAGGCACACCCTGCTCAACCCCAAAGTGTAGCTGGTATACATAATCCCCAATAACAACATCCACAAATACTGGGATGGGGTTTGGATCAAGCACTGCTACCTTCATTCTTGCTCTGCCATGTTTCTTAGTGAACATGGTGTCCATAGCTCGTGGGACACCTAGGATAGAGCCAATTGCCCAAATAATGGGAAATTCTCTGAATTCCTTTGGAAGGCCCCTGAACTGTACCCACACCTTTTCAATCTCATATTTAAAAACATCACTTTCAACACCCTTTTCAAAACGGATTTTCCCCTTTACTGCCTTGGTGTCCATAGGACCCCAATTCACCATGGTTTCCAACAGGTCAGAAGATGGAAAATTAATAGTGAAAGCATCAGCTCCTTTCAACTCAATTTCCCATTTATGTTTTTTTGTCTGGTAGTAATTTGTCCAGTTCCACTGCCAACTGTTCGGCAGTAAGAGAACCTTTCAACATACGTACAATTGCAGATTTTTCTTCAATATTTACTTTAGTGTTCTCAGTCACTGGAATAAAGTAAAAGCACCTTCAACAACATAACCACATGGTATAGCAGTGACATTCATTTTTTCAGATTCGGGCACAATTTAGACACGTGGTCACCATAGCATATATCACAACACAATACCACCGTGCACTCATGAATGCTATGATCCTTAGTGTGACAATGATAACAAAAAGGTGTTCCCTTTTTTTGGTGCTCCCCTACTAGATGACTCCGGGTTTTCACTAATTTTATATGTAAATTCAGAATTTTGTGGGACAGACACCTTAGATATTTCCAAGGCCGTTGTACTTTCTTTTTCCTTTGCCTTCAATTGGTTGTCCTGCTGGTTCGTCGACGCTGCACCCCCTCCCGACCCTGTCCCAACCTCCACTTGCACCTGTGGAGGAGGTTGGTGGGCTGCAGGAGGTGATGGCTGCTGCCCACCATTGGCACCGCCGGCCGTCTGCTGCTTCATGAAGCCAGACCCAGCCACGTGAAGGCTTGGCCCGGCCTGGTTGCAAGCAGCATTGGCAGGCAACGGTGGACCGCCTCCCGACGTGGTCTGCAGTGTAGGGGCACCCATGGATGGGTTATGCTGTTGCCCTCCTGCGAGTTGATGTTGTCCTCCCGTGTCCTGTTGGTAGCCACCACCGGATGGAAGCGGATAGCTGCCCATGGCCACCGCCCCTTGCTGGTGTGGCATTCCAAACTGGTGGGATGGACCAGCCCGGGTTGGTTCACTTTTGGTCATGCTACCTTTGCTTTGCTCTTCTTTTTCGGACACATTTGGCATGGTGCTCGAACCTTGTTCTGAGATGTTTTTGCTGGTATTGATCCAGACTTGGATGCTCAAGTGGAATTTGGAACATTCCAAAAAGTTGGAGATCCAACTACAAGGAGACAGGCAGCCTGATACCACATTGCTATGGTATCTTTCACCTCTCTTTTTTGTTTGATTTGACATGAGGAACATCCTTTCTTTGACTCTTTATCTTTTTTTATATGGGAAATGATCCCAAATGATAAGTGAATAGGTGTGGAAGTTATAATTGTAAATAAACCAGGATCGAATCTATGGAAGCATTGGTTTATACGTTCCTTTTAGTTTCGACTTTAGGGATAATTTTTTTCGCTATCTTCTTCCGAGAACCGCCTAAGGTTCCGACTAAGAAATGAAATAATTTAATTGAAGGAAAGAAATAATTTCATTGAAGTAGGGAGACTTCTTACTTCAATTAGTCCCCATGTTCTTCGAATGGATCTCTTAATTGTTGAGAGGGTTGCCCAAACGCGGTATATAAGGCATACCCAGTAAAGCTTACAAGTAAACCAGATATGGAGATGGTGACTAAAGTTGTTGTTTCCATTTTTATAGAATTTCAAAATTACAATGGATCTATGAAAAGATCGTGTATTTACAACTACAACGGAATAGTATACAAAGTCAACACCAATGATTAAATAGAATTTATGGCTACACAAACCGTTGAAGATAGTTCTAGACCTAAGCCAAAACGGACTAGCGCATGTAGTTTATTGAAACCCTTGAATTTGGAATATGGGAAAGTTGCTCCGGGTTGGGGGACTACTCCTTTTATGGGGTCGCAACCCCACGTCCTCTGCAGTTGGCGTATCCACCACCGTACGGCCCTCCTCCGTCGTATGGACGTCCAATGCGTCCACCTCCACTGAAGTCATTGTTGTAGCCATTGAAAGCCCTGCCACGGCCGCGACCCCCATGTGGGGCGAAACCGCAGCCTCTGCCCTTTGCGCCCATCCCCGGATCGAATCCCGGGTGGAAGCCGGGGTCAAAAGCTCCTCTTCCTTCCCCCTCCATATCAACCATAGCCTCCTCCGTATCCTTCCCCTTGTGCCGCCATGGCTCTACCCTTACGGACAACCTCAACAAACGAGCACGGGAAGGTTTCTGGTGGCTGCGATCTGGGAGACGACGGGGTGTTGGTGTTTTGGGGAAGGGCTGGCGGCGTCGGGTGCCTGTGCATGAGAACAAAGCACAGAGCCCCTTGGTGGGCCGAATTTTTTTTCCTGATCCAAGTCTGATCCGGTCCACGGTATTAGGCTCCGTGTGTTTGGTTACCAGGTGCTGGCCTTCTTTACGCACCGCCCTCAAGTCCTTCTTTGTCGCACTGCTATCGGCACAGCCGGACGGAACCGGTGAAGCCTCACGAGTAAGCAACGGAAAGTTCGGATCAGACATATTCCATTCCTTACTTATCGCTGACTCATAATTTTTTGAATTAATCAATTCCTTACTTATTGTTGATTCAAACTTTTTTGAATAAACAAAGTGGCTGGCCGGAATAGGTAACTCCGGCGAGGTCGACCGTCGGATCGACGAAGTCGAACCACCATGAGAACCTATCTTCCGTACTGAAGCCTTGTCAAAGAAATCGCCAACAGTTCTCGGTGGAGATATCCGAGGAGGAGGCAGCGGCCCCTGCCACGGTGCTCCCACGAGCTTCCTCTGAGCTTTCCTTAAACAATGGTTTTAGAGAGACGTAGATCGTCAGAATGTGGATTCTTACCTGACCCCAACAAGATTGACCTTTTCTTAGGGCTGTTTGGTTCCCTATATAAGCCCCAGCCTGGCTCTCGTGATACAACTTATTGGCGTTTGGATGACTGAACGAGGTTCTGGGCCTGGCCCTCGACGTGCAACGAGCCATCCGGAGCCTGGCTCCCGGGAAACGGATTTAGAATCGGTTTTTGCCGGGCCTGGATGGTGGGACGCAACGCTCGGCGCAGCGCTCGTATGCCCGTGAGAGTGCGCATGCGCGAGTCAAGAACGAAGCAGGCCAACCAATCATGGTCTCTCTGCAGCCTGGCCGGATGCAAACCCATTAACCAATCACGCTCACATGCATGCGTTGGGCCTGGACAACGGTGGCCTGTCTCTCTTCGTGGGAGCCAGTCCTGCAGAGAGAAACCAACCAAACACCCCCTTAATGTACCAACATCACCATCATCTCATTGTTGACACTAGAAACCAAACTCTAAATGAACAAGTATTAGCAAACCTAATTAAGGTAGGGTGGGTCCCTGCTCCTTAACCACTGATAAGGTCGTCGGTTAGGAGAGGAGGGGGGCCAAGGCGGTGTGCATGGAGAGGACGGTGGTGGCGGTGGTTGGGATAAAAGATGGGCTATCGGGGATGAGGAGTTGAGCGGTCAGGTTGCCCCTCACGGTCAGGTTGCCCCTCACTAATTAGGATGAAAAAAGTAGTTCAGTTACCATATTGTTTAGGTGATGTATAATTTTTTCCTTACCCTCAAATTTAGTTACGTACTACATATATTTCCTAGCAAATATGTTTTTTGGAGATATATGGTATATATCCACAAGTTAGAAGCACTAAAATTTGGAGGCTCGGTGGAGGATCTGCCGGCGGCCTGTCTCTCGGTGCAAGCGTCGACGTGGCTCCAACTATGGATGAATCCTGCTTTGCTAGCCTTGATGGCAACCCTAGCAGCCCTGTCTCTCAGCACGGGTCGAGCGCCGGCTCCAGCCAGGGTGCCGGCATTGGATCTGGTGTCGGCATGGGGCATGGAGCATGGGCATGGGTAGTGGCACGCACTACAAAAAATATGCCATCTTATAATAATTATGGAATGAAATCTGATCAAAAGGTAACTAAATCAATTAGTTTATGAGATTTATTTTGAAGTCAACTCAACTTAGTGACAATAAAAAATGCACGCCATAAAAAATGTCTTGAAGCTAGCTATTAGAATGATATAAAGACCATTTTGCTAATGCTATAAATCTATAACACGGATGGTTTGTCACGAAATATTTATTGGGTTTTTTACAACAATATTACCAATGGTGGCATATCGGTCCACTTGGCAAGATGGGTCCTATTACCACCTGTATATATATGTATTCTTGTTTTTCTTATTTACTCTACCCATCTATTTCCTTTTTTTTTTCTATTTTCTCTGTGTATTGAGTCCATCTATTTGGGCCGAGCAGCATCAAACTCTTCCGTAATGGCACGAGTCAGCAGTATTCACTGGTCCATTAGAAATAGTGTGCAGGTGGCAAAAAGTCACAGAAAAAACGTGATCCCCGGCACGGGCGGCAGCTGACCGGTCCGACTAGTGTTTTTTGTGTTTTCTTTTTCTTGATATACTTTATTTTGTGCTAATTGGCATCACTGCCCGTAGTAAAACGCTAAAAGCTTAAGTACTTATTATCCATTGCCAGTTCAGAATCATCCGGTAGACTAGTGAATAGGGTTTTCTTTGTGTTTCTGAGCGATGTGATTGACAACTTCAATATCTGTTTTAATTTATTACGTGGCCCACCTTATCTTGGAGATTTATGTGGAATCCCATATCGCCAAAAAGCACAATCTTTAAATACGACTACCTCCTTACACACACCTTCAGTTTGTCACCACAAAGAGAAGAAAGAGGAGTGGATGACGGGGGAAGAAAATGAGGGTGATCGAGGTTGGCTCATCAATGGATAAGGAAAAAGAAACTCGTTTTCTTGTGTGTAGAAATGGTAGGCACCAGGAAATAGGTTACAGCTAGATGGTTTGGGAAATCTTCATGTGGTTGCTTGGACGGGAGTGTCCTTTGGAGGAATGGGTGCGCCAAGGATTATTGATCGGTGGGAATGCAAGCAAGATATCTATGTGAACTAGAGTAACAAATACTTAGACTACGATGCATAGAGGCAGTATTTAGGACTGCTCTGCTCCATATTTTTCAGCTCCACTTCATATTTTTAAGCCAAATGGTTTTAGTTCCACGCACTCTATTCTATAAAAGAAGGTGCAGTTGTGAGAGCACCTAAAAGAATGCTCAATTAACTCTAGTTTTTTATGGAGCTACTCCACAATAGAGCAGAATTTGTGGAATAGTCTCCAACACACCCATGGTACCTACGTTCCACTTAGCATTGATTTTTCTATTTTTCTTTGGTCACCACACATAAGCTTCGCCTAATTCGAACCCTACTATCTAAGTAATCATCAATAGTTTTCTTTTCACTTAATGCTTTAGCCAGAGAGAGAATTACCTCTAGGCCCTGCGAAACTCACTTAATCCTTCTATAGCCCCGAAAACTACAAAAGTCTTTGTATGGCCCTGTTTTCAAATTCCAACCTTTTGGACACTGATAGCATTAAGTGCCATATAATTTGACTAGAATACCCCTATTATAGAAAATGCACTGATTTTTTGTATCACACTTTTAGTGTGACGTTAGAAAATACACATGTTCTCTCTATGACACTGCCTTTTTATTTGCTTGGTTTGGACATTAAAATTCAACCATATTACATTAATGTGGTTAAAATCTGCAAATAAATTTGTTGTTCTAATATGCATTATATTTAAGCATTACAATTCATCCACATTATACAACTATGGTTCAAAAATCCGAAAAAAATGAATTGCTGGTTGCATTATTTATGAAATAAAATTCATCCATATTATATAAGTAAACATTGATGAGATCTTAATATAAATTGGTTCTTTGGCCATTCATATATTTTGGAAAATAAAACAGAACGGTGCAACAGAATAGGAAGATTCCAGCTCGAGCATCTCCTTCAGTAGAGACTAGAGAGTGGTTCAGAACTCGAACTAGCAGTCAGCAAGAAAGAGGGTGAGCCCTCTGGATGCAGTGGTTCATTCTGTGCCTAATCAAGAACAAAATGCCGCTAGCCATCGAGCTTAATAAGCACGTGAGCCGCGCTGATGAGTCCGGAGGTGCCTAATTCAAGGGCTGGTGTGGAGACTGTGTGCCTCAGCCGCGAGGTCGCTAACGAGGCTCTATCTCGCACTCGCAGGATCTAGGGTTTCGAGGGGGAGACCAAGAAACTCGACTGTTCGAGACAAAGATGAACCAGCGCGCCGCTTCTTTTCTTTTTGGCTATTTCAGACACGGGTATTTTAGTCATCTCCACATCATTCTGATAGAGATGGCCTAGTTTTTTTTTTACGAAGATTCTTCACAGAATTGACGGTAGTATATATATATTGGTCACTGGAATTCGAGCACAGAGCCATATAAAGAAACTAGTTGCTGAACTTGTAAATGTGGTTGTATGATAATAGAATATTGGTTGGCTTTAATCGTAATTATAGAGTGGTAAATGTGGATGTATGATAATAGAATATTGGTTGGCTTTAATCGTAATTATAGAGTGAGAAATATGATCATATTAGCATATAATTTTTTTATTAACTCTTACACATAGTACTTGTGAAAAGTAAAACGAAATACCATGTTGTTTTGTTTATTTTCTCATTGTCCTTTTACTTGGCTTACATAATTGTGTTTTCTGGATACTCTAACCTAGCATTGATCTCGCTTGGCAACATTGCTTGGTAACAAAATTTGGGAGAACCGGAACACACTACGCTAAAATCGATTTTGCACAGCATTGCCTAAAAGCCCTTCGTGGCGGACTGTTATTTTGCTCGCTGCAGAAAAAATCCTAGGCTTTCCCGTGGCGGTCTTTTTTTTATTTACCGTGGCGGGCATTTTTGTCCACTGCGGTAAATACCGATTTACCGCAGCGGATATGTTAAGATGTCCGCTGCGGTAAATCGATTTACCGCATCGGGCATTCTATAAGGTCCGTCACGGTTAACAAATGAGGTCCAAAAGGCCCAGCCGAGGCCCGATAGCTGCACTGCGTATATAAGCAGCAGTTAGGGTTTACTCCCATCCCCTCCCTCGCGCAGCTCTATCTCTCCCTCAGCACTTCAGCAGTACCAACATAAGCGGAGCTCACGGAGGCGCACGGGCGTCCTCCGTAGCGCTCGGGCCTCGCGCGGGCGGCCTCCGCAGCGCCGGACGTCCTCAGCGGCGCGCGGGTGGCCTCGGCGGAGCGCGGGCTTCGGCGGCGCTCGGGCCTCGGCGGCGCACGGGCGGCCTCGGTGGCGCGTGGGCGTCCTCGGCGGAGCGCTTCCCTCGCGGCGGCGGTCCACGCTCCTGCGCCAGAGGCGGCGGATCTGCGGTGGGGGCTCGGAGGGACGCAGAAACGCCGGATCCACGGAAGCAGAGACGCCGGAGGAGAGGAGGGCACAACTGCTTCTTCGGCGGAAGTGGCGGCGGATCCGCCCCCACACGTCGACCTCACTTCTGCTCCAGGTTGAGGATCCGCCCCCAGCTCCAGTGACAACCGGGTCTGGCGAGGAGAAGCATGGGCTGTGAATGGGCTCACCAGCGGGCTCAGAGATGGGCTCGCTGTTGGGCTCATGGTTTTTTTTTTGTTTTTTTAAATGATTTATCGCAGTGGGCAAAAGCGCCCGCCACAGTGAGGCCACGATTTACCGTGATCTTTGAATCGTGGCGGACGCGTTTGCCCGCTGCGGTAAACCGAATCCACCCGTCACGGAAAATACTTTTCGACGTAGTGACATTAATCTAAGATTTGGTTTTAAAAATTATTTTTTTCCTTCTAAAATCAGGATAAACTCATTTCAATAAAATGCAAATAATGAGAATTCAATTTACAACATTTTCCACAAATCGTTCATATGGACTAACATGGTACAGACCCTCATCAATGCACAATTGAGGGCTTCATTTGATGACAGCATGCTATTCATTTGAGCGGTAAAACTGTAATCACATATACATATACAGTAGCATACTACGCACGTAAAGGTTGTGTCGAACACAACCAGGCAAACACAATTATAATCGTTTCTAGTTAATGAACCTAGTATAAGTAGAGGGAAAAAAAACTAAACAAGCATCAGTACGTACTGGAATTAATAGCTACACATAAGTATGTTATCTTATATTTAAAGACACAACCATCATGCATGAGTCTTGTAGGATATGTGAGATCTAAAAGTCTAACCATTCCTATGTAGCAGCTTGGTAGTGAAATAATTTATACCTTAACAAATAGATTAGTAATTCAGAAGGTCACTTAGATTAATTAACATTCAAATTTCTATGGAAATTAATGTAGGGAAATCAACGAATCGGAGGGGAGAGTGTTGTAGGCTCTAGCAGGAATCCGGGCCACGGAGAAGACCAGAAGGTTCCAGAGTCTGAGAAGAAATTGGACATACACAGTACGTAAGAAGGAGATGGTAGACAATAATGAGCACCATCAATTTTTTCATCTAGAAAGTAAATTTGATGATGTGGCCATGGTGGCCTCCTCAGGAGCGCTGGGGCTCTACTGAAGAGAAATTTGAAGATTTCAGGGCCACAGAAGAAACAAGTAGGTTTCACACGGCCATACATGTAATTGTCTCTTAACCAAATTTGTCGGCTTACATCAGTGTATCGGTATCCATATATCAGTTTCGACGTGCATTATTATTCGTATGTTTGTTGCTCAGGTACATGTCACCAATTTCCCACCAACCATGCATGACTTAATTTTGTTCTGTTTGAAAAAGAACAAAAAATTATACGTACCATGTTGTCAAGTCGAATGTATATATATATATATAGCAGACTCCACTCCACATTTGCATTCACCCTCACAGCTAGCAAAAACAGATGATGTTCTGTTTCCTTAGACAAGGTCCACATGTACAGAACGTAGGAATGGATTAGAGCATTTTCAATGGTCGTGAGTAGCCAGTGGTGGTAATAGGAGACAGACAGGAAAAAATTGCCATGGAACATATGTGTAGATTGTTCGTCGTGACCACATTGTGCTGCCCATTTCAGTATCTTATCGGTCATCCTCACCGCCGCAGGAGGACAAGACAACCGTCCTTGTCCAATGATCATTGGTCTCACGTTGATAGTCTTGTGCTCACTCTCTTGTGTTCATCACAGCCTCGAGGAGCCAAAAACGGGTACTTGCATTGTTAATAAATCCTCCTCCATTCCTCCATGACTTTCTTTTTTTTTTTTGACAAGATCCATGACTTTCTTTCGACCCCTTCTTGTTTCTGACCATATACTATACGTGTTGGGATTCTTTTCAGTGAAGCTCTAATCTTCTTGTTTGCAGCCAACACTCTAGTATATACTGGCGGCTGTTGCAACAATGTACTAGTACATTCTGTTCCATCGCGGAGTGGCAAGTGGTGACGGATCTTCTTCTATGCAGAGTAGAGCACAACCACTCCCTGCTGCCTGCTGCCTGCACATGAGCTTGGACTAAGGCTGGGTTTGGATGGGGCAGGTCCATTGGTTATTCAGCTGGAAAATAATTAAGAAATACTAAAATAGAATGGGGTGTTTTAAGATCTGTGCAACTTTTTGGAAATACGAGTATTGGAGCAGTTCCCTAGTAAAAATACTCAGAAGTACAAAACAAGTGTTGGAACCTGGACAACGACGAACACTCTCACCTCACGCTCACGAACACAAGTTAGAGGTGCAAGAGATTTTCCGGCGACGAACGTTTCGGCCGCCGAACGGCCTGTATGTTGGTTTTGATTGCACAATGAAGATACAACTTAAGACGTGGACTCTCTGCTGTCTACAGGATGGTTTTATACGTCCACGACCTCTCGTCACGTCTCTAGACTCTACGCACGAGTCGGACTCGACTTGAGATCTTAACAAACTTGGAAACTTGACGCTGCGCACATAAACATCAATCCTAGACACATACGACACACGCATCTTGCTGATGGACACCAACGCGAGCACGTACCCGCGCGCATCAACGACTCTAACACGCACACGCACGCCGTCATGCACGGACAAGACGAGACGGCGTGGTTTATTCTAACAACAAGTGTATATAGAGAGACTGGGAATACCCAAACCCATCCGTTCCAGTCCATCACCATGATTGAGAGTTTGACGGTGAAGTCAGGAGCTACACGTACGGGTGCCGGCGCCAATGCCAAGAAATGAGCTTGGAGAGGTGCCTGACCGTGACCTGGGACGACACGGCGGCGGAGGATCGGAGCTGCTGAATGGTGGCAAGGTTGGAGATAGGGTGCCATTGTGACTCTCCAGCCATCCATTCTTCTTCAAAAACTCGCTCTGTCGATCGTTGGCTGCAACGCTAGCAGAGGACACCGAGCTGCTCAGTCTACATACGCTGCCATGAGCTTCCTGCAGATCGATGCAGAGACCTTGACGCGCCGTCCATGGAGTTTTGTCATGGACATGGACGCTGTCACTGTCGTTCTTGGCCGCACGGCGCAGCACCTTGGCACAGCTGCTGCACGAGCCAGCCCTCTGTAGCCTCCTGCTCGTCTTCGGATTTGCTAGCCACAAGCCAGCAATACAAGCACGTTGCAATACCGGTATGCAGCATCGGTTGCCATGAACGGCGACGCGGCACGGCTTCGTGTTGGAAGTCGGCACCCTCGAGAATAGTTATTTTTTATATAAATAAATAGTCTTGCTAAGCAAATAAAAAGAGGAAGTACTCCATCATTGTAAAATTAATCGTTATATATCTGGGCACTGTAATGCTTGAACCAAACGTGTCCACGTACATCAGTGTGTTGACATACTACATCATTTTTGACGCACATGAATCATATCTTTGGTGTAAGAATTAAGGTTTAGTAAGGCTCGTCAGGTACACGTCTTCAATTTCCCACCAACCATAACTTAATCGTGTTCTCTTTGAAAAAGAACAAAAAAAATATGCATCTCTATATAAAACACGTTTGTGCCATGCATCTTTCTCAACTCTCGTGTATATATAGCCGCGCCGACTCCACAACAGTGCTATATGTTCACCCTAACATCAAAACATAAGTTATGTTTCTTTAGACAAGGTCGACATAGGAACGTCGTAGGAAAGGATTAGTGCAATTTCCATGGAACACGAGTGAGGTGCCAATGGTAATAGGAGACATTAGGATATGAAAACATTGCCATCGAAAATGTGTAGATCCTTCTATACATCCCATACATGGCCCATTTCAGAATGTGATCGATCACCGATCGAGAAGATTTGGTATGTGTCGTGACATGATGTCATTGATACATGTAGGAACCACTGACAGCAATAGTGACACTAGGCAGTACGGTAGTCATAGAATAAATCAACTGGGGAAAAAACAATATTGAGGATAGAACAAGTGTACAACATCTGGTTCGGTGGATTGTAACCTAATTTATTTACTTCTGGGACTGGATAACCCCGCAGCTGCTTGTTTCCGGCCTTCCTGTTATGAGATATATTGTAATCTGGTAGCGCTCTTCGTCACTGATACCGAACCCAGTTTTTCTCATTACCACTGATGTGTCTCGCAATTCCATTACCATGGTCTGACCAAACGAAAGTCAAGAATCAATGATCCTAGTGAGTTGATTCTATTTTCAGTTATGTTACCGAGTGCCGCGGGTTGATAACTGCAGTGAGCATTGAAATTGTTTGTTAAGGAACACTCAAAACATGAAGGGGCATAACTCAGTTTCTCCTGGTTTGGGCTTCTAAGCCCTACGTCTAGCAATAATATAGTGATCTTTGTGTTAGGAATGTCCAATCTAGGGATTATAATGGTGGAAATTGCACTAGTAGAAAAATTGTTTTTTCCTGGAAACCCCCCCCAAAACACACCACATGTGGTTTTGGATTTCACGCCGTCTGTGGAAATATTTTGGCCCCCCAACCGCCTATGGAGAGGGCTTATCACAGGCGGTTGGCGCCAACCGTCTGTGGTACTCTCTACCTATATATACCACCCTCCCGACCCCCACTCTCTTCTTCTCCCGACTAGCTACAGTTCTAGCCGCCACCTTCCATTGGAGGCATTTTGGAGGTCCAAAAGTTTCAAAATATAAGGGGAGAGGTTTTGATCTTCATTTCTTGGAAGGAGGTTGTTAAAAAAGGTTAGTTTATGTCCTATTTTCCTCATTTAGCTCATATTTGCTCAATTTGAGCCACATTTTGGATCTAGGGTTTCACCATGAGCTATATATATTTACTTGATGTTTGCTCTCCATGTTCATGTTTGCTTTTTAATTTAGTTTATGCTATATAAAATTTACTTGATTGTCATGAATCAATGTTGTGTTAAATAGAAATTATGTATAGAAAGGAAGAACGAAAGTGTAGTTTTTTTTGTTAGTTTGTTTAATTATTGTACTTAGGTTTTTTGTTATGCTTTTTTATTTCTCAATTTATTTCATCCACTATATGGACCTTATGTTTCATTAATTTTGTGTTTTTTAATAATGATACTTATGTTTTTTAATTTAATTATGATACTTATGATACTTTAATAACTAGCTAAATAATCCCTAGCTAGACCCTAGCTAATAATCCAGTTACCCTAGCTAATAATCCCTAGCTAAGGTAGATCCTCTCTAAACTTCATTTACACAGACAAGTGGGCATTTTGATTTGAGGACTATTGGAAGGAGGTGATTTTGGAGAGCCACATTTACAAGGGGGAGGTTTTCATCTTCATTTCTTGGAACGAGATTGCTAAGAAAGGTCAGTTTTAATGCATTTTCTTCAAGTCAGGTTGATTAAGATGGTTACATAATATTTGTCGTCTCTCCCGTTTGAAAGTCATGTATTGATCGATGGAGAGGTCATTCTGGATGTATAAGTTATCAAGGCTAGATGAATCATACATACCCGAGTTCATAAGTTTATTGATTGCCGCTAAGAACCATGCTTGGAGAACAAAGAAAACACACATACATTGTCCATGCATGGACTGCAGGAATGTTGCTGTATTTGATGACGATCAACACAAATCCTTTCTCATCTTGTTCGCCGAGGATTTATGAAGAATTACTTGATTTGGACAAAGCATGGAGAGGGTATCTCTGTCCCTTATACAACTGTTAGCCGTGCAAATATCGACGCCGATGGTCCAGATATGCTTGTTGACGGTGGTTTCAGTTATTACACGAGACACAACAACCTGTCACCGATGGTCCTGATCATGGGTTCGCTGGAGGAATTGAAGGTGTCGGAACTAATGTGATGTAAAATAATATGGCTGCAGAAGATGCAGAATTCCTACGGCAATGTTGCGTCGTCATGCAGAAATCCATCAATGTTCTTCAATAAAGGTATGGAGGCCCTGATGAAAGCAGCAAAAGAGCCTTTGTACGATGAGTCTAAGGGTTGCACCAAAGAGTTCACTACCTTGCGTTCGGTGCTAAAGTTGTTGGTATGCAAAGCTAGGTTTGGTATTTCTGATGCCGGCTTTGATGCATTCTTGAGTATATCACAAACATGCTTCCAAAGGAAAACAATGTGCCTGCTAACACGTACTATGCAAAGAAGCTAATCAGTCCACTCACGATGGGTGTTGAGAAGATCCATGCTTGTAGAAATCACTGTATCCTATATCGAGGTGATGATTATAAGGACATGGAGAGCTGTCCAAAGTGTAATGCAAGTAGGTACAAAACGAATAAAGACTACAACGAGGAACACTGCGCTGCCTCGGTGTGTAAGGAAAGAAGCGAAAGAAGAAACAACAGAGTTCAAAACCCACGAGGAAAGAAAAAGACGAAGTAGACTATTATGCATAGAAAAAGATTCCTGCTAGCATGGATGTTTTCTTGGAGCCCTTAATGGAAGAATGAAGATGTTGTGGGAAATAGGTCTTAAAATGTGGGATGAGTACCGCAAAGAATCATTCACGTTGAGAGCAATTACTTTGTTACCATCAACGATTACCCTGCTCTCTTCACATTATCAGGGCAGTTCAAGGGAAAGGTTGGTTGTGTGGTAGCATAGATGAAAACTGCTCACGTTTCCCTTACTACATCTAAGAAGATAGTGTACATGAGGCACAGACGCTTCTTATCGAACGGACACAGGTATCGCCAGAAGAAGATGGATAAGTACTTCGACAATAACGTTGAACTCCAGTCTACTGCCCCACTAGGTAACAGTAAAGGCAAAAGAGTTTTCAACCTAGTCAGGAACCTCAAATTTGTTTTCGGGAAGAAGACAACAACGGAAAACCAAGAAAGAATGTCAAACCAAATCTAGCCTGGCTACATTCAAGAAGAAATCTATTTTCTTTGAGTATTTGTCATATTGGCATGAATTAGACGTACGCCATGCGATCGATGGTATGCATGTTCAAAGAACGTGTTTGAAAGCCTAATTGGAACCTTGCTAGACATAAAGGGCAAGACAAAGGAAGGACTAAAGTCACGCCTGACATGGTACATTAGACATGAAAAAAGAACTCCACCCTGTTCTTCAAGAAAAGGGGAAGTACCATCTCCCGGCAGCAAGCTACAACCCAGCAATGATGAGAAACATTCGATGTTTGTGTGGTTAAAGAATCTAAGGTTCCATTGGATTCTGCTATAACATACGAAGTATTGTGTCAATGAAAGACCTTACACTCACCATTACAACTCACAAGATTTTCATACCATGCTGACAACTTCCCTCCCTATTGCCATCAGGGCTAAAATCCATTGTGGATAAATGTTGCAGTCACACGGTTGTGCTACTTCTTCAACAGGATCTCACAGAAGGTGATCGACCGTGATGAGTTGACATCTCTAAGGAATTTGCAGTGGAGACAGTTCACCGTTCAAGAATGTGTTTTCCTCCAACATTCTTCAATATTATGGTTCACCTTGTGTGCACTTGGTTCCACAGAAAAAGGCACTAGGTCCCATATATTTGCATGACATGTGGACGTATGAGCATTTCATGTCAACACTTAATGGCTATGTATCAACTTGTGCTCGTCCTGAGGCGTCCATGGTAGAGGGGTACTTAACCGAGAAGGCAATTGAGTCAGTGGTGCATTCTGCAACAACGTCCTAAAAGACCAGGATGCAATAGGTTTGCCTCCGTCAAGACATGATGGTAGGCGAATGGAAGAGGGAGATGCGAAAGAAATCATTAGTCCCGCAAGATTACAATTCAGTCCTCGAGGCACATTACACATCCTTCATCAACTCTCAATAAGGCCTTTTCATCCAACAACATATTGATGACTTCGCAAATAAAATCATGGGCACACAGATGAGTGGTTAATGAAGGAACGCAAGAATAATTCACCTCATGGCTAAAGGAGCCTGACATTCCAGAGGGGGAAACAATTGAGGAACGCACCATCAAGTGTTGGCTTCTAGACCATCACGCCAGGTCACAACATGGCAAAGCTATGACATTATGGCTTCACATTCTGTACCAAGTTCAAGGACCAAAAGAGCATTGCACAAAACAGTGGATTTCGATGTGATCCTTAGACTCTGAAAACTAGGGGATGAAACTATGTTATTTGGCTTCGCTGATGCCATATGGACTAGACTATGGTACATTTGAGGTCCCTATGTTTCGATGCTAATGGGTCGAAGACAAACATGTCACAGTGGACATCTATGGGGTCATAGTTCTTGATCTAAGTAAGGTAGGCTACAAAGATGATCCCCTGGATAATGTCTAATCGTGCTGCACAGGTCTTCTATTTACACAGATCCTTTGTCCTAATGAGAAGAAAAGTACCGACAAGCCGAAATATGTAGTTATTCCTGGAAAGCAACAAGCTATAGGGGTTGATGGTGTATCTGACCTGGATGAATTTAATGAGTTCAGCAACATGTCTCTTTGTAGATGACCATCCACTAAAAATAAGGAGTGTTGACGAAGCATCGCACAGAAAATGGCTACCTTGGGTGCGCAACGATGGACAAGGAAGAACAGTATAGCTGCCTAGATTGTTTTCGTTATTTTCCATGTAATCCATTTATGTTACAACGTCAGACCCTATTTATGTTGAACACGTGGAGACCCTATTCTTATTTCACATAATTGCAATCTATTTCTTGAACTCTGTGCGCTAAACCCGAATGAACACTACCTACTCCATAGTCCTAAAAGTACCCTACCTAAACTCTATCTCAATTAACCCTAAACCCTAACATTTAATTAAAAAAATACAAACCCAAGCACATTTTCTCAAGATATGATTTTTTAGGCTTATATAATTTTCGATATAAGACATAAAATAGCTACATATAAATGCATCTCAAACATGTTAATTTAATATTTTTAACATGTATATCTTCTCAAGACAAACACTAAAAATTAATTCAAAATTTTTGGAACAATAGATCTCAAGATATGATTTTTTAAACTTTTTGAATTATTTATGCAAAATGCATTTCTATAGGCGGTTGGCAATGCCAACCGCCTGTAGAAAGAGTATCATACTGGCGGTTGGCAATGACAATCGCCTGTAGAAAGGATTTCTACAGGGAGTTGGCAATGCCAACTGCCAGTAGAAATGAGGTTTCTATATATACCCGCGCACTCAAACCCGAACATTTCTAAGTCCCGATGCCATTTCATTTTGAAAAACGCCGTCAGGTTGCCAAATTTTCCCACCCCGCACCCCGCAACTGCCTTCCACGCCGCTCCACCCCGCCATCTTCGTCACGTCGGAGTCTTCTTCGAGCCCTGGGGTAAGTACTCGCCGCTCCCTCTTCTTCTCCCTGGTGGCGGGCGCGGCAGCGCGACGGAGTTGGTCGGCGGCAGTGGCGTCGGGCCGCGCGAGCGCGGTTGCACGCTGGCGCGGGTGGAGGCTGGCGCGGGAAGAGAACGGCGCGGTGGTGGTAGCTGGCCGGCGGCAGTGGCATCGGGCGCGCGAGCGCGGTGGCGCGGGTGGAGGCCGACGCGGGAGAGGACGACGCGGTGCTGGTAGCTAGTGGGCGGAGCGCGGCGGGCGAGCACGGCGGTGGTGGCGCAGCGGGTCACGGCGGCGTTGGTGGTGGCGCGGTGGAGAAGAGTGTTGGGCTGAACGCGTGGGGACCACCACGTCAGCGAGGGGAGGGGGAAGGTTCGCTGCTCGAACAAGCGGGGAGAGGGGAAGGCCGAGGCTGGGCCGCGCTGTGCGCTCAGCTAGGCCGAGGCTGGACTGTGCCGGGGGGAGGGGGGGCGAGGCTGGATGGCTGCGCAAACGGCCAGAAAAGAAGATAAGGGGAGGAGAGAAAAGAAGGGCTTTTTTCTTTTTTATAGCTGTTTTTCTTATATATATTTAAATGCCTCTTGTATGTATATGTAAATGCTTATATAAAATATATATATACATATATATTATATAAAATATTTAAATGCTTATATGAAATTGCTTCTTTAAATCCAATGACTTGTATGTATGTCTCCATTCAAGTATGATTATAAATGCTTATATATATTAAAATGCTTAGATAAAAATGCTTCCAATATATGATTATATAGATATATGATTTAAATCTAATGACTTATATATATTTAAATACTTATATAAATGTTTATCGTTTATTAGATAAATGATTATATAAATGCTTCCAAATACATGTATGCGTTGGTTATAATAACTTATATATGCCTCCAATACTATAAGTCATATATATAATATATAGATCCTATCCTTATTAGATTTCCACGATGACATCTCCAAGCAACGAGGACCAAGCACAAGGGCCCGTTCAACGGAATAGGCCCGGTTCGACCCCACGGAGCAACTACAAGATACCCACCAAACGGGCAAGGCTGGGTCGTCCGACCCCACGGAGCAAGTACTAATACCCATGAAAAGGGGCAAGGCATGGGGTCGCCGACCCCATGGAGGAAGAAGAAGGGAACCAATCAACTTCGAGCAATGACTCCGAGCCTCCCGAAGTGAGGAAGGCTCGAGAACAAGTTGAACGTGAATTACGCCATGACCCTAATTATATCAAGAAGATGAGGAGGTAATTAAATCGTGCTTATTATTATATGATTTCATGTTTCTGATTACGCCATCACCATTAAACTCACAATGTCTAATTCAGAGGGCATTGATCAGATGTAAGAGTAATCTCGCAACATGCCGCAGAACGTGCCGAAGATGCACTCGAACCGACCGCAGACGACGAGCACTGAGAAATCAAGGAAAAGGAAGCGAGCGATACCAAACGAGGCGAGAGAGCATTGAAAAAAGTTTCCAGATGAAGTATATGCCATCTTAGAAGTCAGTCCGACCGACAGGCCACAGCTACTTTGGAGGCCTTATCCAAGACCGAAACGCAATTGGCTTCTGTGGTAGGGACATTCTTGACATCGCTAAGAAGCACTGGGGCCAATGTGTCAAAGGATGACAAGACAAGAATTTGTAATAAAATGAAGACGAAGTTCCAGTTTCCCTCGAGACATACCAGAGGCATGATAAAAGACTATACATTGAAGCATTGTGGGATCAGTTTCCGAAACTAGAGAAACAGATTTGAATATCAATTTTGCCAAGAAAGGGTTGCACCCTACAACAAAGTACAAGATTTCCAAAGGGCAGTGGGAGGTCTTTATAGAGCAGAGGAAAGATAAAGACTTCATAGCTATTAGTGAAGCCAACTCTGCCCTCGCAAAGAAGAATAAGTACCACCACCATCTAGGCTCATGTGGGTTTTCAGCGTTAGGGTCCCAAATGGCAACAAACAGGCTGCGAAGAAAGAGAAAGGGTTGTCGGCGCTGTCCGACAAGTTGTTGAAAGGTCTGCAAATTGAATTAGGGCTCAGAAACCAAAGGAAACTGACATCGGTTTGAGCTTTTATGACCTTGAGGTTGAACAAGTAGCAAAGAACATCTTTGCGGGGCAGCGAAGCAACAGGAAGGTAAATTCAAGCCACGAAGAGAGAGGGACATCCTTAGCGAGGGCCTGGGTAACCCTGACATCCGGCCAATGTTTCGAGGTGGTCATCCAAAGATGGATGGAAGGAGGGATTCGGCCCTCATGGGAAGGCGAGTATAGGAAAACGGATCGATACAAGGAAGAAATAGCTAGCTATTGGAAGGAGGAGTCTAAGAAAGAGTTCACAAGTTTATGCAGAAATTGCTAAGATGATCCTCCTGTAAGTTGAATGCAGAAACTAGCAAGGCGGTCATGTCAAATCAACAAATTAGCACTCAGCACCCGAGATGCAGCTAGTCCCATGGGTCCCAGCAGACCGTTGCCGAGGTACCAAACAGTCTAGCGTCTACTGGGAATAAGGTTAAATATCCGGTTGACAACATTATTACTCCAGTGGCTTGCTCCCTAGTCATAAGATATGACATTAACAAGCACCGTATAAGGAAAGTAGCCAAGGGCAAAGCAATCCCAGGACCAAGTACCACGGTATTGACATTCCTGAAGACTACTGCAGAGTAGAAGTATCGACCATCGTCCAAGGATATAGGACGAGATTTTAGACATCCCCGGTCCCAGGACATTGAAAAACTCGGACATCCCATAAACAATTTCATTTTTTGGCCTCGGCGGGACGTCGAGCTGAGGGAGCCGCCACCGTCCTCGCAAGAGATAGCATTGTGGAGTCATCAAACCGACTGATCCTCTTCCAACCCACCACCATCACCAATCCATTCTCATTGGAGCCCCCTCGGTAACTGTAACATCCTAAAACTTGCATTCTTCGAAATAGATTAAAGTGAATTAAATGCATTTTGACTGGGCATTATAATATAGAAAAAATGATTAAGTTTTCATAGGTAAAAGTTATCACAACTTTAGAAAACATCTCTGTTGCATACATGCTGCTGCATAGTGTTCTGGTGTGTTTTGGCTCTTTTTTTCAAATTCAAACTGGTGCTTTGAAAATGGTTTGGGAACTCAAGTTTTAAAAGAAAAGGAATTCATTTTTCCCCTCCCCACTCTTTTCCTTCTGGCCCGAGGCCCCTTTCTCTCGGACTTCCATCACTCTCTCACCGCCCAGCTCTCTTCGCGCAGAGGCCCAACAGCCACATGTTTGCTTGATCGCCGACAGGTGGACCCCACCTGTCCGCTTCACCCTCCACCTTCCTTCTTCCTCCTCTCCCCTTTCCTTCTACCCGCGCCGCAACCTTCCTATCGGCCCGATCGCAAATGGAGCAGGGGTCGCTTCCTTTCCTTCGCCAACGCAGCCCGGGGCTATATAAGCCGAGCCCCCGCACCCACCGCCTCCACCCTGCCCTCCGGCAGCACCGCAAGACCGCCCAACACCGCCGCAACCCTAGTTCCGCGCCGCCAGCCGTCGAATATGCCCCTCGCCGAGCCCCTCCGCTCCGTAGGATCCACCACGCAATCTCGCATCGTGGTAAGGGAACTCCCAGGTGCCTCTAGAACTCCCTTTTTCCTTCCCTCTATCTCCACGCGCCCTGCCGGCATTGCCAAGCCGCTGCACTGCGAGCACCGCCGCGTGGTCATTGAATCGGTTCAACCGATTTGCACCATCGAGTTCATCGTCTCTCCTCTCTCCCCCCGGTATTTTTCTCATCGAGAATCGTGCACTGCAGCGGTCGATTGAATCGCGTCGCCCGTCCTCCAGCCATGGCGCCGCCGTCTGCTCTGTTTCCGGCAACCGCGCCATCGCCATGTCCCCTCTGATCTAATCTGGATCGTCCATCTCCGAACGGACGGATCCCAGAGCTCCATACCGGTTCGGGACCGACTCTTTTGCAAAAGAAACCCCCACGTTCTTTAAAGATGAACCCACAGTCCTCTGTCTGTTTTAAACTCCGAAAAATAATTCGCTTTATTTCAAAAATAAGTTCAAACTAATTAATTTTGCCATTGATTTGCTTTTAATCATAAAATGCTCATTTTAACTCCGATTTGATTCATTCAAATTTCGTTAGGATCGTACCGACGTTATCTACGTGTTAGTCAGTTCATGGATCATGTTTAGACAACGTTTAAAATATTAATTGCTTAGCCTATTTTAATCTCAAGTTTAATCTACAAATCTTGATTAGAGCATATCTTCCTTCGTTAAAGCTCCGTTTCTCCGTGATCCAAACGTCTATGTGATCGTAGCAAGACGTAGATTAGTTTTATAAACTTTTAATCTTATTTTTCTACTGTTGGTGTACTGTTCTAATCTATAGCCTTGTTTTGTTTGCATGTTATGCCTCGGTATGTTTGGATGTTGAGCGGTGATCGAGTATAGACGGTGAGCATACTGGGTGACCAGGAGGATTTCTTGGCTGAGCAGGAGCAGCAGGAACCTTGTGAGCAAGCAAGTATTATATGGGATTTTCCTTGATGTCCCTATTCACGATGGTTTTTAAATCAAATCATATGCATGTGTCTAATTTTGTTGCCAAAAAACGGATTACCTAGAATTGTTACCTTGAACCTTGAAATCCTATGGGTTACTTGCATTTGAGTAGTTATTGCTAGCGCTCCATTAAATAAGCATGATCTTGAATCTTGATTAATGACTATATGAAATGAAAAGTAAAACTTGACTTTTAGCAACATGGTTTTAAGGATCCAACGTCAGCAAAAGCTGGACAACAGTACAACCATGAGAGCTACATGGCTCTGGCTTTAGTTCATATTAGGTCACTCTCTCGCATGTGGCAGTTCACAAAGTTGCCATTGACGAGCGGTTGCGGGGTATGGTCAGAGTGGCTACCGCTGCGCGTGTGTACCATCGAGGAGTCCTCGTATACCCCTTGCCCGTGGATCCGTAGTGTCTGTTGTTTATACAACGAGCCCCTTTGAAAGACTTCATAGTGTAACCCTCCATTTCACCTCGGAGATCTTACGGGAGTTATAACCCAGGAATATGGGCAAACACGACTTATGGGTAAAGATGTACAACCTCTACAGAGTGTTAAAAACTGATATATCACCGTGCTCAACGGACACGAGCGGCCCGGAAAACTCACAGAAACTTTTGTTTATAGTTGCTTATCATTATGAATCACTTTATCACGATATTATGTTATTCGTTCATTTGTTTATATGATCATGCGGTTTTAATTTGGGGGTTAACATAAACCTTTGTTTTACCACTTGCAAAGTTTTTTTAAACTAAAAATGCTTACGCAGTAAACCATTCAACTTTTACCTCATGAACCCCATATTACTAGTTGAGTACTAAAGTACTTACCTTGTTTACTTTTCATATTTGGATAAAAATCCCGATGGGTTCGAGGTTTCAGGTATGAGGAGTACCTGTGGACTACAGTTTGGGCAACCAGTTGACGTCCCGTGCGATGGACTTCACGAGATTTTTCTTTTATTTTTTTTCCGTTTTTTTTTTAATAACTTTTAAAATTTGATACTTATTATTCGCTATGTAATAAACACTTGTAATGGACCTTTTTGATAATTTGCGGCTTTTGTGTGTGACGATCTTTGGGCACACATAAGGTTTATGCATTCCGTTTTATCTTTAAAACGGGTTGATAGTAACCTCCGCCACCTCCGTCACCTCCACCACAATCAAACCTCCTCCACCCCGTCACCTAACCAAAATCACCACCCTCCACCACAGTCAACTGCACCACAAACATCACCTCTGTCGCCCCCCAAAAAAAATCCCACCTTCCCCCCCCAACCAAAAAAATCCTAAACAAACACCAGAGCCACCCCGCCGCCAAAGAAGAATTTCCTACCCCTGGGTTTATTCCCCCTTCGAGCCAAAAAAAAAAAACGCTGGCACGACCAGATTTTTTAAAGGATTAGGGAAAAACACACTAGGAATCCTCGAGTTTCTGAGCTCACAAGTCAGCGAGCCGGTGCCTAAGGAATTCCTGCAAAATCAAAGGGGCCAACTTGGAAGACAAAAATTTGTGCCTAAAAAAATAGGGTGGAAAGCCTCTACTGATTGGGAGAAACTCCCAAAAGGCCCAACCAATGTAAAAAGATTGCATGACGGTACATGAAGCCTCTATTGCTGGCATTCACCGCACAACGTGTCTATACCACATAAGCATTTCAAATTGAGCAAAATTGTGCATGATTACTTTGAAACTTTTGGTTGATGAAACCTCGAAGACTAACTACAGATCATAACGACGTTTTTCAGTCAAGGTTACATATAAGTTACACATGCATTGTATTGCATAAATGTTCAATATGTGACATGAATTGTAGATGCAAATGTTTTAAATACATCCGGGCCCTTTTAAATGCTATTTGGACAGGAGAAGTTAGGGGCAGGATATCGATTTTGGCCAGGAGAGGTTTTCCTACTGAACCCAAGGATTATGCGAAGGAGGCACACCGTCAGAAGGGGAAAACATTACGATTTAAGGGCTTAGTAGGTGAAGCAAGGGCCCCAAAAAAAAATTTTTTAAGTTTTAATTTGAACCCCAAACGCCTTCTTTTTTTAAAGTGTATGAATAAGTATCAAGACATGAAACGAAGGGGGACCTTAATTTGGGTAATATATTTTTGGGAGTGGCCCTATAACTTTGGGGATCTATATATAATTTAAATCACAATTTATTCCGCAGGACCACCTGGATCTGCCGTCTTTATCCAGCAAGGGGAAGGGGGCGGGGATAGACCCGCAAATTATCACCCACAACTATGGACTTTTTCCTGAGTGCTAAAATGTAAGTTGATATTAAATATATAAGCACTTTTTTTTATTGTAAGTGTTTTTAAAATAATTATAGGGGATTGTTTTTCGATTGAGGGATGGGGGGTTTTTAAAATAACGGTGGAAAGTTGTCCCAAGAAAAAGAAAAGGATCATTGGAAGTTATATATACTGGCCATAATTGAAAACTTACTTTATGATACAACATACATGAACTGGGGTTCACAGTGCGAGGCTAAAAAAACCAAAGGATCTGTCCCTTATGGATACTACTGTGCGACACAAGAGAGACACAGAAAACTTGAAGACTTCAAGAAAAAACCAAGGCGGCGACCACAACAAAAAGCCCCTTGTGCCCATAGTTGGGACGTTGCCTTTTCCCTCAAAAAGTCTCCAAGTGTAGGAAAAATCATGATTAGAGATGAATTGCTAAGCCCGGGGACGAAGCACTAACAGGGGTTTTTAAAACCTAAAACTCTCGGAGGGGGTTTTAGGGACTATCCAAATCTTAATGTTAATACACCTGCAACTTTTGTATGTAACGTGAACCATGTAAAATGTGTCATACTGTAATTTTTTGCGAGCAGGAATTTGAAGTAATACATGTAAAAAAGGGTATTTTAAATTCATTTTCATTTTTTAAAACCATCCTGGGTTTAGTATTTCAATAAAAAAATATAGTATATATTAAATAAAAAAAATAAAAAAAATAATATTAAAAAAATAAAACGAAAAGTTTTCACAGGGGTTCTCCCCCTTGTGAACCCCGGTGTAATGTGCCATTTACAAAAGAAAAAGCCTTTTTAAAATGGATTTCAACAAGCGTTTCCAAGCAACCCCCTGTAGAAAACTCCCATTTTTACTGGCCCGCGCAGGCGGGGGCCGGAAATGCCATGAAAAAAAATTCCCATCCCCCCCGTATAGTCAAGTTTTGTCTAATGTTAGAGAGATTGGTAGGGTATCGCTCGGTCTATCCTAGAGTTCGTTGGGGTTTTTTTTCCCCGGGCTATCGTGTTGGGGGCCCAAACAGATCTCCTCTCCTAACTCAGTTGGGGCCACCCCCCCCTCCTAAAATTTGGGGGGATTGATCTAAAAGTCGTGTCTCCCTTATTTCTGAGGGGAAAAGGTGTATAAAAACATTATTTTTAATGGGGGTATGCAGCAAACCACTAGCTAGCAAACTATGTAAACTTAATCAGCGCCCAAACAAAAAATTCTAACCATGGTTTTCAGATGGAGGGGGGGCAATTTTTTTCTTAAACCCCCTACCAAAAATTTTCCAATTTTCTTAAACCCCCCTTCCCCCCCCCCGTTACGTCGATCTATCCCCTAAAATTCCCCTCGGTGCCGCCCCAACCCGTGACCGCCGCCTCGGCAAACTTTTGGGGTCTCCTCCGGGGGGATCCTTTTTCTACCGCCGTCCCCCCCGTCTCCTACTGGCCTGCTCGATCCCCGGGGTCCAAGGGAGAGAATGACCCCCCCTTACCTCCGCAGAAAGGGACACCACCTGGGGCACGGAAGAGGAACCGGGGTGTTTTGGGGTACTTTTACCAAGCAGACTATTATTCTGGGGACCAAGCATTTTGATTTGCCCCCCGCTGCTAGTATATTTTGCAAAAAAAAACCCTGGTTGAAACTCCAGCTGTACTACTGAGGGCAAGTTCACCTAACGCTCAATTTGGTTTTTTTTATTGAAATGTAACCTCTCTAAATTGATCTAATTTGGTCTCTGCAGGACTGTTTCAGTCCCCGAGATAACCCCGGGCTGCGGGGCCTTTCATGTAATTGTGGGGCTCGGAGTCTGGAGATATTTAAAAACGTACCCGAACGAACGGCGAGCGAAAGTTTTTGATTACCCGATATCCGGGCCGAAACCGTGAGTCGGGGGTCGTGTGGGGATCCATCGCTGCGTTGGCCTCCCGAGGCCCCATCCCGGGGGGGGGAAGGAGGATCCGGCCAGGAGCCAAAAAACCCCAATCGCCGAGGGGAGGGGGGTCGCGTCACCGCGATGGGGCGCGCCACGGGGGCTCCACAGTCGACGTAACGGGGATGCGTAAAAATGGGGGAAGGGGATTTTTAATGTTTGGGGAATTTTTGGTGGAAGAGTTTAAGTGAAAAAATTATCCCCTTCCACTGAAACCTCGTTAAAAGTGTACTTTTTTATTAGAGTTTGCATGTTTGATGCATACACTTCAGTTTTAAATAGTCTATGCACCGAGTACATGCCTCCTCAGCGAGGGGGTTGTGGATGAGTCTTCTCATGCTGTAGTGGAGCCAACATGCCGAAACAGCCCCGACGTCGCTCCTCCTTTTGGGGGACTTGTCACCTCAGGGGCAACTACTTCCACACACCCCCCCGGGGAAAAACCCCTCGGATTTCCCCTTGGTGATGGGGGGGCCCAAATTTCCTCTGTGGGGGCCCCCTCCGCAATGAAAACCCTTGCAACACTCCTAGAAACCCGGGGACTTTTTTCCAATAAATGAATCAATTTAAAAACCGTGCTCACTTTTACGTTTCCACGAAATTTTAACATACTTTGGTGTAAAATTTGGTTAAGAAGGGCAAGTACAACGGTGTCCAACCGCCTCTCTGGATGGTTTTTACAAAACCCCCCTCCTTTTTCGGCAAGAAAAAAGAGAGAAGACAATGGCTCGTTTTTTGGGAGGGGGCCCCCCGGGGCGCCCCCGAGGGGGTCCCTCGAGGACGGAGGAGACGATGCGAGGGGGCCCCTCCCCCCGTGTCGCCCCGAGGGCAGCACCCGCCGCTTTCCCCCCCCTCTCCCCCCCTCCCCAAACCCGGGGGAACCCCCCACCCGGGAGGCGGAAGGTCTCTGACTCCCTGATGGGGGGGATTAACGCAAGCCCACCACGCGGGGGGGAAAGGTCCCATGGCATTACTTCGCTCCAGCCTGGGGGACTGCACGCAGGTACACCACTGATGAAATAAGCAATGGATTATGTTTGCTGGAAGGGGGACGGGGAAAATTTTGTCCGAAATTTGGGTAAAAACGTTTCTCCATGAATTCCTTTTTTGACGAAAATTTTGTGATAGACCAGCTAGGGTTTTTTTTTCTCATTTCTAAGTGTTTAATTTTAATAGTTTCAGCTCCTATAATTCGTTGCGAAAAATCTTGCCCTTTTGGGGAAAATTTTTCTCAATATACAAAACTACTTCTTCAAGGACAGACACTTAAATGAATTCGAGGGGTAGCTTCGCGTTTACGGAGCGTCGTCTGAGCTGCCCCCCCTGCGGATCCGGCTGCGCACGCACCCGGAATCGTGGGGAAAAAACCCTGGGGTCATCTTCTCCATGCCTTTCCCGTCGGGGCGCCCGCAGAAGGGGGCAGCAGGCAGTGCCAGCTTTTGGGCGGGCGGGGCAAGCAGGGTGCCCCCGGGGCTGACACGGGAGCGGAGCAGAGCCGGCAGGGAGGTCCGTGGCTGACCCCAGCCGGTCGGAGGAAAGGCGGCCCCCCCCAGGGCAGGGGGGCTTCGTAGGGGCCGCCGTCCAAGGCCTTGGGGGGATTGTTAGCTGGGGTTTACATGTTTCAGAATAAAACACCCATGGCCTTTTGGGAATTGTTCTTTTTTTTGCTGCGCTCTCATTTTCTCGAAGGAAAAACTGAGCCCACAAAAAAGTTTCATCGGTAACATAGTTTCAGAGTGAAATTAAATAAGCAGTATCTTTTGGGGGTTGCTATGTTTAGATAATCAGAGGGGGAAAACTGAATGCACACATCACTAATTTATTTTTCGTTACATGCATGTTCATTTGATTTTTTTTTCCAAGGCGACGGGTGAACATGGGGGGGGGCAAGTCCCGGAAAATTGGAAATTGGCTGTTTTTATTTGTTTAAAAACAACTGAATGCGATGTTCCATCATTACCTTCATGTTCATTGTGCCAATGCCAAAAGTTTCCCGTGAAACTGATGTGAACTACTTTTGAGTGTGAATAAAATTTAAAATAGACAATAATTTGATTCAAAAAACGCCCAATAGCTATTGACAACCATGAATGATCATTGACATATATGACAACCAAACAAAAAAAATTAGAATAAAGTTTCGATCATATTGATTCATGGGAAAAAAGACCATGTTATATTTATTAAGAAATATTGATTTTACATTATTATATAATTAGATTTACTATGAAAAAATTTGTTTTGCACCAATTAGAACACAGTGGTTTAAAAATGAATTCATTATTGATCTGTCTACAGTAAGCACTAAATAATTTGTAAAAAATTAAACAGACAAAAAATGTCTATGGATTTATGAGCGTCTTTTAGCCTTTGTTTTTATGAATTCCAAAAACTTTTTAAAAATAGCCGTCTCTCGGTTTACATGCCTAAGGCTCAGAGGACACATCATTAATTTCCCACCAACCATAACAAATCGTTTCATTTGCAAAGACCAAAAAAAGTCCCGACCCCCTCTTTTAAAATCTGTGTATATAAAAAACCAAAACCCCGTACAGCAGTGCTTTTACCCACATCAAACAAATTTTATCTGTTTCTTAAAAAGGGGCGACATAAAAAATTTGGAAAAAAAAGGATTAGAGAAATTTCAAAGGAAAACGATGGGTGCCATAATGGTAAAGGAGACACAGGATGGGAAAAAAAAAGCCATCAACTTGTAATCCTTCTTTACCTTCCCACGTGGCCCATTTCAGAATGCGATCGATCGCATCGAGAAATTCGGTATGGGCGTGACACTGTCATTGATAATAAAGGGGAACCAGATAGTACTGACACAATAATGATACTCCGTAAAAAGTAACCTAATCTAATTAACATACCCCGCTTGTTTCCGCCTTCCTGTTATGAGATACCGTGTAATCTGGTAGTGCGCTCTATTCTCATTGATACTCCCACTTTTTTCCTTTTCTCGTTAAAAGTCCTCATGTGTCTCGAAAATTTCCATTACCCATGACTTGTGAGATGATTCCCCTTTTGGGGTTTTTAAAAGCGCGATCATCAAATTTGTTTCCAAAGTCGATGTGTCTCCAGGGGGGTCGGACCTCAACACTAAAGGGGAAACTGGTTTATCCTGGTTTCGACTTCTGATTTCCTACGTCAGTAGTAAGGATCTTCTTTTTTTGCAACCCAATTGGGGTTTTTTTGAGCTTTTGATTTTTTTACTAATTTTTTAAAATGCATTGGCGAGTAGAAATGAAATTAGGGGGCCGGGGAGAATCTAATCCATTTTTACTGTAATTTTCTTAAATTAACGCCATTAAATCGGTACCACCTTAGAAATCATCGATTTTCCGTATGTAGAATTAAGGGGAAAAAAGTGAAATACATTTTTTCCGGGATTTTTTTTAACCCAGCATCGTTAAAGTATTTTTTAAATTCTTTTAAAAATCTTGGATGGGAAAAGGTTTGAACAAATGATACAATAGTTTGAAAATTTCTACAAAATTTGTAATTGATACTTTTTTTTGAAAAACATTTAGGGGGCCAAAATTTGTTTTCATTAATGAATTTTAAAAATTTTTTTTTTTTTAATTTTTTAAAAAACTCGGGGATAAATAATATCAATTTTTTTTCAAATTGTTAGCCATTTTTTGTACCACTCGTACCTAGTTCTTTAAACTAAGATAAAATTTTCTTAAAATTTTTTGTATTCATTTTTTTTTCCATATTATTTACCCTATATTGCCAAACATAAATAAATAATCAATATTTTTTGGGAACACATGATTTTAACCCACAAAAATTTAATGACTAGGGGGGGGGTGGGGGTTCCCCTTTGCTCCAGTTAATCTATTTTATGTAGGGTAGTGGTTTTTAATCATAATGATATATATTCTACAATGGTGGGGTGGGGGGATATAATTTTTTCTGCATATGGTTTGAATGCCAAATAAAAGTTCACAAAAGACGATCAATAATTGTGATGCCTCTAGGCTCTAGGGGAGCACCTATATTTTGGGGGCCCCGTTTCTACCAGCCACCTATGTGTTACACACTTGAATGGTTTCTTAGTGGTTTTCTACGGACCCCGGTTAATAGGGGGCGCCATTTTTTCTATCCAACGGTCATGACCTAAAGTAATTATTATTGAATTTTATTTTAAAAAATAGGTTGCCGCCGTCGGCGAAGAAGCAGCGTTTTAACACGTTAGCGGGGGAGTTCGTGGCGCGAGCCTCCCTCGGGCTGCTCACCAGGCGGCAGCGCGTCGGAGCATCGAGTGGGGCCCCCCAAGGCGACGTACACGCGTCCACCGGGGGGGGCCGGCGGGGGGGTTCCGGGGGGCTACGGCCGGGGGCCCTATCCGGGGTGCCCCGGGGGGCCTTCGTGGCGGGGGGGCCCCCCC
>CM039120.1:48787575-48827543 GCA_022036555.1 Microstegium vimineum
TTAACGACGTTAGCGGTGCAGTTCGTGGCGGCGGAGCCTCCCTCGGGCTGCGTCATCCAGGCGGCAGCGCGTACGGAGCATCGAGTGGCGGCGTCAAGGCGACGTACGACGCGTCCAGCAGCGGGGGCGTCCGGCGGCGGAGTATCCGGATGGCTACGGCGGCGGCGCCGTAGTCCGGCGGTGCCGAGCGGGGCACTTCGTGGCGGCGGAGCCTCCCTCGGGCTGCGTCGTCCAGGCGGCAGCGCGTACGGAGCGTCGAGTGGCGCCGTCAAGGCGACGTACGGCGCATCCAGCAGCAGGGGCGTCCGGCGGCGAAGCCTCCGGATGGCTGCGGCGGCGGCGCCGTGGTCCGGCGGTGCTGAGCGGGGCAGTTCGTGGCGGCGGTGCCTCCCTCGGGCTGCGTCGTCTAGGCGGCAACGCGTACAGAGCGTCGAGTGGCGGCGTCAAAGCGACGTACGACGCGTCCAGCAGCGGGGACGTCCGGCGGAGTCATTACCGGCCGCATGGTGTTTTATTTTTTGGTTTTTTATTCATTAATTTATTTAGAAAATTATTAAGTTTAGAAAAAATCAACGGTCCAGATTTGATTTAAGATATTACCTGCTGAGAGGTAACTGAAGCACCTGAGCATTGGCCTTCTTGAGTTTTCCAGAACATCGAGCAACACGAAAATACAAAGTGGGTGAGCAACAAAATTACGCTGAAATGTATATATGCAAAAGAATATTTGACATGTATCACTATGCCAGAAAACGTTATCAGTGACGCATAAAATACACGTCACTCTTCT
The DNA here is from genome assembly GCA_022036555.1 of Microstegium vimineum. NCBI lineage: Eukaryota > Viridiplantae > Streptophyta > Magnoliopsida > Poales > Poaceae > Microstegium > Microstegium vimineum. The sequence goes on from CM039120.1 coordinate 48,788,366, forward strand.
TGCGTCTCAAATAAGGGACCGCGTCACTGATAACCATCTATCAGTGACGCGTGTAGCCAATACGCGTCACTGATAGCCTCTATCAGTGACACGTGTAACCAACACGCGTCACTTATAGCCTCTATCAGTGACACTTGTAGCCAATACGCGTCACTTATAGCCAATACGTTATTAGTGACGCGTATTGGCTACAAGTGTCACTGATAGAGGCTATCAGTGACGCGTTATCGGGTACAAAGGTAAGGGGTACCCTAACTTGTGATAATCTAATGCCTAAACATCCAGGCGAAATCCGACAGTCGACCAAGCAATGGAGGAAGGCCCGTCAGGCGAAGGCTTACCCCACCGGCAGAAAGGGCAGGCCATGGGTCAGCCCATTACCAGAGGGATGGGAGGTGGAGTGACCTTCGACCTCGATCCCCTGAATGACGGAGAAGGGATCGAACGAACGACCCTCTGCCGCGACCCCTCGACCGACTGAAAGGGGATCGAATGAGCGCCCCCAACCTCGACCCCTCAGATGATGGAGAGAGGTTGATCGAATCCCCCTCGACTCCAACCCCCCGAAGTGACGGACAGGGGTCGAACGAACGACCCCCGAACAGGAGGCTCGATCAGCTCACCTGCTCCCGGTATAGGATAAAGGGAATTCTATGCTGGGGTCAGTCCCCGCCTAACGCCATGGGCGCTCACTACCTCGGTGAAATCCGTCAAGTCATCACCCATACCCGGATTACCCGTCGACCGTACAACTACTGCCGCCACGCCTCGAGTACGGAGCACCCCCTCGAAATTTTGGCGAGGCAGCATTCGACCGCGTTCTCAGGAATGTGTCAGGGTCACACAGGCCCCGATACCCCTCAACCCGGGGGCTCGACCCTCATCCTCAACTGCTACGGCATGGGCCCGTCCGATCCGTCCCGCTTCAACTGTGGAGTTCGCAGGTTCCACGCCATGTCGTCCGGCGACGACCGGTCCGCCATCACCATGCCTCGGAACACCAGAAGTACAAGAGGAGCATGCCGCTACAGCGATCGACGTCTCGTCACAGACATGGCGCACGGACACGCCCACCATACCGATACGTACTAGGCCCCTGTACTCCTAAGCCTCCCCTTGCCCTATAAAAGGGGACGCTGGGATAGTAGAAAAGGGGGTTGGAGGGAAGAGGGCACGACAAGGGGACAAGAACACGAAGACGAAGAGGTCAATCATCGACCCCACTCACATTCCTATACGAACTCTCACCATAACCAAACACAACACCAACCACTCACTTGCTTGATCAACATCTCAAGCAATCAACCAATTCACCCAGAGTAGCCCTGCTAGTTCTAGGCCTCGGCTCGCTTTGAGCATCCCCGTGTAAACCAGCTTGTACTGACCCCTGTACGAGCACTTCGGTGCAAGATAATACAGTACCCCCTCCTCTTGCTGGACGTAGGGCCTTCTTTGCCTGAACCAGGATAAACTCTTTGTTCTTCTTGCATCACATCTGGGAGAGGGAGCACACAATATACAAATTTACTAGTTGGTGATCGACCCCTTGGGTCGAAACACCGACAGTTGGCGCGCCAGGTAGGGGGGCTTTGCATGTCGATCAACTCCCAATTTCTCTTCCAGATGGAGTCCACCGTTCCACCACTTCCATTCGCCACCATCATTTGGTTTGGGAGCCTAGAGTTCCTTTCCCTGGGCCACGGCCACGATATGGTTCTACTTTCTGGAGGTGGTGCGGATAGCAGCGGCTCCGATACATCGGGGCCAGGGAAGACCTCACGACGGTCTCACCACTCACGCCTTTCGACTGTGGCCAGGAGGAGGCGCGAGCGACGTCGCCGCAGCCTTCGCTGCGCAGATGACGTGACACCAGACACCACTCCCCCGGTCTCAGCTGGCGACACAGTTCCTCCCTTCGGGAGACTGTTTGACCCATGCTCGGAGATCGGAGGAGACCGCCTCGCCGAGCCCGACTCTGGCTTCGTCATACAGCCATCTCAGAGGGTCCCCAAGGCCTCTCCGACGCGCTTGGCCGCTCCACCACGTAACCTACTTCCCCATGGGCTCTACAACAACGCCAGACTCTTCTCTGCCTTCGTAGACTCGCGAATGCGGGCACAACACGGGTCGCCAGGGGACATGCTACGTGCGACCGAGAACCCCAGCGCCACTCCTCCACCAGGAGAGTACCCGGAGTCGCGACGAACCCCGACCCCCGGGTACTACACCTTGGGCACGATACGACAGCGACTGGAGGAGGAGCGAAGGGGATCTTTCCCCAAGTTTTACCAAAGCTGCCCTGATCCAGACTCCCTTGATGAGGATTATGATCCCACGAGGGAGTGCTTCCACCTCGACGGACCAGTTGGCTCCCAGGACGACACCACCGACGCCGCAGCCGCGAGAGCAGGAGGAGGGGGCAACGGTACCCCAGCACGAGGCGCCAGTCCACCGATTCCGAACGAAGCCGCTCCACCTCAGGACGCCCAGATCGCGCAGGTCCGAGAGCTACTCGCCAAGCTTGAGGAGGAGCGCCTATGACTTCATCAGCTCGAGCATGCCCTCGAGCAAGATCATGAGCGCCCACAGGGTGGAGGGGCCAGCGCCAGGGTCCGTGACGTCCATCAACGGATCGTCGAGGAAGGAGCAAACGAGCCCCGCATCTACAACCGCACCAGTCAGAATGTCGTGGCAGCCGCAATGCTGCTCCGTGACATGCCGGCACCCTCGACACCTCAAGCGCAATGTATTAGAGATGAAATCCAGCGGCTCCTCCAGTCCGCGGCCGTACAACAGGCGGAGAGCTCAGCCTCAAGGCGCAGAGGAGCTGCTTCTGAGCGACATGACATGCCCTCTCGTCAAGACCGAGAAGCGTCTGTCCACCAGGACAAGGCGCCCCGAGGCTAAGTAGGGCGACAACCGGTTCGAGACCGCATCCTCGACAATCAATAGCCGCACGACACGCGACACGACATCAACGACAACAAACGACGCCGACACGGTGACGCTGAGGCTCGAGGTTGCAGTGCTCATCGAGGTGGGCGCTACGACAGCGACGAGGATCGACACTGGTCCCCTGAACCACCGGGGCCACGAGTCTTCAGTAGGACGATCCGGCCAACCACCTTACCGGGTCGCTTCCGTGCACCCGCCAACCTGGTCAAATACAACGGTGAGACCAAACCAGAACTCTAGCTTGCTGATATCAGGCTAGCGTGTCAGCTAGGAGGTGTCGGCAACGACCACATCATCATTCGGCAACTCCCACTCTTCCTCTCCGACACCGCTCGAAGGTGGCTCGAGGAGCTCCCCCCGGACTTGATCCATGGCTGGCCGGACCTGGTCAGGATCTTCGAGGGGAACTTCAAGGGCACCTACGTGCGGCCGGGAAATTCTTGGGACCTCCGCAGCTGCAAGCAGAAACCAGGAGAGACTCTCCGTGAATTCACCCGACGATTTTCCAAGCAACGAACCGAGCTACCCCACATCTCCGACCACGACGTCATCATGACGTTCGTCGCCGGTACAACGTGCAAGGAGTTAGTACGGGAACTAGGGCAAAACACCCCCAAGACCGCCAACGAGCTCATGGACATCAACGCAGCCGGTGAAGAGGCCGTTGGCGTGTTCTTTTGTGGATCCCCAGACAAGGGGAAAGCCAAGGCAGACTAGCCCGGTGGCTCGAGCAATGGGCCCAAGAGGGACAGCAACAACAAGAAGAAGAAGAGCCAACGGGGTCGACGTAACATCGATCCTGACGATCTTGTGGCTGCGGCAGACCGGAAGAAGCCTCGAGGTCCCCCTCCAGACGGGGGCATCTTCGATAAAATTCTGAAAGAGCCCTGCCCCTGTCACAAGGGGCCGGCCAACCATAGTCTCGAGGACTGTCGCATGTTCAAGAAGTACTATGACTCTCTCAGCCTCAAGAAAGACGACAAAAAGGAGGACCCACAAGACAAGGGCGATAGCAAGAATGAGGGTTTCCCCGAGATTCTCGACTATTTCATGATCTTCGGGGGACCATCGACCCGACTCACTGCGCGTCAGCGCAAGAGTGAGCGTCGGGAAGTCTTCTCCGTTCGTGCCAGGGCCCCCGATACCTCAACTGGTCGCACGTACCGATCACCTTCGACCAGGACGACCACCCCTAACACGTCCCCGACGCACGGGTCTACCCACTAGTCGTCGACCCGATCATACTCAACACCCGCCTCACCAAGGTACTCATGGATTGGGGGAGCAACCTCAACATCATCTTCGCCGAAACCCTCAACCTCCTGGGGATCCCGCGAACCATGCTCCTGCCCAGCACGGGGGGATTCCACGGGATCGTCCCAGGGAAGAAGGCACTCTCGATCGGTCACGTCAAGCTGCCTGTCTCCTTCGGCACCCCCTCGAACTTCAGGAGTGAGGAACTGACCTTTGAAGTGGTCGGATTCCACGGCACCTACCATGCCATCATCGGTCGACCTGGGTACGCAGAGTTCATGGCGATCCCAAACTACACCTGCCTCAAGCTGAAGATGCGGGGGCCCAAGGGAGTCATCATCGTTGACACCGCCTACGAGCACGCCTATGACTCGCCTATGACTGCGACATCGAGTGTGTAGAAAGCGTCGAGGCAATCGATGAATCGGCCATCCTCGCGGCCCTCGACGACTTCTCCAAGGAGATCCCCGACCCCAAACGATGCGCCGGCAACTTCGAGCCTGCGAAGGACACCAAGACCATCTCGCTCGACCCCAACCACGCCGATGGGAAGGTGCTGACGGTCAGCGCCACTCTCGAGCCCAAATAGGAAGTCGTGCTCATCGACTTTCTCCGCGCGAATGCTGACATGTTTGGGTGGAGTCCCTCGGATATGCCGGGAATTCCGAGGGATGTCGCCGAGCACTCCTTGGACATCCGAGCCGGATCCAAATCGATGAAGCAAGAGCTGCGCCGCTTCGACGAGGAGAAGCGCAGAATCATCGGGGAGGAGGTCGACAAGCTTTTGAAGGCCGGGATCATCAAGGAGGTTCATCATCCTGAGTGAATGGACCGACACCAACTGCCCCTGGCACAAATACAAGCCGAACTATGGACCATGTACTTCGACGGATCGTTGATGAAGACGGGAGCGGGCGCTGGACTGCTGTTCATATCTCCCTCAGGAATCCACATGCGCTACATCATCCGCCTTCACTTCGCCGCCTCCAACAATGTAGCCGAGTACGAGGGAGATATGATCATCGACGTTCGAGGGGACTCGCAGCTGGCGATTGACCAAGTGATGAAAGCCTCGAGCTGCCACGATCATAAGATGGAAGCCTACTGCAGAGAGGTCTAAAAGCCCGAAGACAAATTCCACGGCCTCGAGCTCAACCACATCGCCCGCCGATACCACGAAGCCGCTGATGAGCTAGCCAAAATCGCATCCACTCGAGGCATGGATCCTCCTGACGTCTTTTCTAGGGATCTTCACGAGCCATCGGTCGATCTAAGCTCGGCGGCTCCCGCCCTCGAACAAGCAATTGACCCCTCCCCCTCGACGAATCCCCCCTCGAATGGGGATGAAGTCATGGAGATCGACGGAACGATCGCAACCCCAACCTCCTCGACAGACTGGCGCGCGCCCTACCTCGAATATCTGATACGAGGCGAGCTCCCAGAGGACTGCACCGAAGCCCAACGCATAGCCCAACGCGCCAAAACCTACGTCTTGTACGGGGATGGCCGCAAGCTGTATCGACGCAGCCCTACTGGTATACTCCAACGATGCCTCACCATTGAGGAGGGGAGGGCACTGCTAAAGGATATACACTCAGGGGCTTGTGGCCACCACGCCGCACCAAGGACTCTAGTAGGGAACGCCTTTCGACAAGGCTTCTATTGGTCGACAGCTGTCGCCGATGCCACCAAACTCGTCCGATCTTGCAAGGGATGCCAGTTCTACGCTAGGCAAACACACCTCCCGGCCCAAGCTTTGCAGATGATACCCATAACTTGGCCGTTTGTTGTATGGGGACTCGACATGGTTGGCCCCTTAAAGAAAGCAAAAGGTGGCCAAAACCACCTCCTCGTGGCCATAGACAAATTCTCGAAATGGATCGAGGCTCGACCCATCACCAATATTCAGTCCCAACAAGCCGTGTTGTTCTTCACAGACATCATCCACCGCTTCGGGGTCCCCAACGTCATTATCACCGACAACGGCACACAGTTCACCAGCCAAAAGTTCTTGAACTTTTGTGATCACCACAACATCAAGGTGAACTGGTCCGCAGTTGCCCACCCTCGAACTAACGGCCAGGTCGAGCGCGCCAATGGCATGGTTTTGCAGGGACTCAAGCCAAGGATCTTCGACTGACTAAACAAGCATGGCAAGAGATGGGTCGACGAGTTGTCCTCTGTCCTATGGAGTCTCAAAACAACGCCAAGACGAGCTACGAGGTTCTCCCTGTTTTTCTTGGTCTATGGGTCTGAGGCCGTCCTCCCCACTAATCTCGAGTACGGATCCCCTCGATTAAAGGCCTACAATGAACAAGCCAACGCAGCAATCCGACAAGACTCCCTCGACCAGCTCGAGGAAGCCCGAGACATGGCCCTCTTCAAGTCAGCAAGGTACCAACAGACGCTCCGACACTACCACGACAAGCACGTACGCAAAAGGGACCTCGACGTCGGCGACCTCGTACTACGCCGCCGACAAAGCAACAAGGGTTGTCACAAACTGACGCCACCATGGGAAGGACCCTTCATCGTGGCAGAAGTGTTAAAGCAAGGACCTACAAGCTGAAGAATAGCAAGGGCAAAATCTTCACCAACGCATGGAACATCGAACAGCTACGTCACTTTTACCCCTAGGGCCTCGAGGCCTTGTACATTTTCTGCATTATGTACATCTATCGTATCATGAACGAATAAAGTGTTCTCGAAATACATTTCACGTTCATTCATAACTCTGAGGTAGCCTCGACTTCACTCCTGCAAAGTCAAGCCTCCCTCGGGGGCTGACAAGGGGGGCCCTCCCTAAGTCCCTTAAAAACCTGAACGTTTTTTCAAAACTCGACGCTTCCCTCTCCATGTTCACCCCGAGTACACTCCGTAACTAAGCTCAGAACACCTCGAACTCCCTAAGGGTCGAGGGCCATCGAGCCGGGGGCTCTCCTACGCCTCCGGGCTATGGTACCCCCCCTCGAGGGATACAAGCGCGCGTCGAATGCTTAGTCTAAAAGCACAAACTCAGGCAAAGAGAAACAGAGATGGCTCAAGAAATAAAAGCACCCAGATGCATCTCAAATAAAATGCATTAAAGGTTCTGAAGCCCCTAGGGGCTCGACATCGAAGTGTTACAAAAACTAACCTATTACATGGACCTTCTTGTCCAGATGTGTCTCACAGGCCGTCTCCATCCATCGGGGGAAGCACCTCAGGCTCGAAGAGCTTTGCCAACTCACCACCAGGCACCTCTGCGGCATCAATCAACTCATGGCACCTCGCCATGTTAGCTTCGTCATTCAGCTCCGGGTCGACGAAAAATCCATGAGCGACGACACTGAGGTCGTAGGAGTAGCCCGAGCGGACGACCGTGAGCGCCCGTTTCACGCCTATGTGAAGAGCAGCACGGACCTGCTCCGTCACCCCATAGGTCATGGAGTAGAAACGGCGCAAGAGGGAGTCTCCTCGCGCGTCGCCCACAACCGACGACTCCGGCTCGACCCCCATGTCATCACAGAAGGTGGAGATGGCGCCCTTGAGCCTCTCGTTCAGGGAAGCCTCCGCCCAGTGGAGGCTCCGGAGACTAGTCAGATCCTCATGGGCTCGGGCCTTGTCTTCCTCGAGGGCTGTCGAAACAAATAAGAGACTTCGTCAAAACCAAAAACAGGGGAAGGGTCAAGACCAAGCAAGCTCAGTAATGATTCTAAAAAACTCACCCTGGGCGTGCGTTTCTAGGGTGACGTAGGCCTGCTCGACCTCTTGAAGTCGGCGACTGGGGTCGGCAAGGGCTGTGGCTTGGTCGCTCCTCTCAGCCCGGAGGTCCTCGATAGCTTACCTGTGCCCTCGAGGGCCCTTGCCTTGGTGGCCACGTCCTCCTCCAGGGTGGCAATCCGAGCCTGCGCATTCTGCTCTGCGATGTTCAGCGCGTCGCAGTCCCGGGAGACGGCGTCGACGTTGGACTGAAGCCCCCAGACCTGCTCTTCGAGGGAGGCGCAGTTGGTGGCCGCCTCCGCCACGTCGCCCTCGAGCTGCCGGGCACGGCCCGTCGCCTGGACCAACTCCTCCTTTAGCGCGGCGGCCTCCTCGTCAACCTTACGCTGGGCCTCCTGGGCGGAGTCCCGTTCTTGCCCAGCCTCGGCGGCCTCCTTGAGGGCGGCGTCAGCCCTCGACCGCGCTTGAGAGGCCTCCCCCTGGGTGGCCTCGACCTCCCCACGTGCGATGGCCACCTCGGTCCTCGCCTGGGCGGCCTCCGCCTCCACCTTCTCTAGCGACACGCGGAGGGTGGGGAGCTGCTTCCACTGCTCTTGCGACCGGAGGATGAATTGGGACTTGTCATATGACCTCTTCCTCAACATCTGATAGGGATAAAAAGGAAGGTCATAAAAAAAGGACAGCAAGATAACCAAGGCAAGATCAGAGAGAAAAGAACGAGGCTTACCTCCATCCCCCGGTACAAATCCACGGAAGCGACCTCCGCCGACAGGCGCACCACATGCGCCAGCCACGCCCGGAACTCTTCCAGGTGCTCCCACTCCCTGAGCTCGGCTTGATGGTTGAGCTTGAGGAAGGTGCGCCCTGGGTCTTGGGGGTCGGCCAGCTCGAGGGGCTCCTGCATAATGCCCTGGCCCATCTCGAGGTCACCCCCGTGGACCATCACCCGTCAGAGTGGGGAAGAGGCTCGCCCCCTCGAGCTGGGCACTCCGGGCCTCGAGGTCGTCTTGCGGCGTCGGCATCGACCCCTCCAAATCATCGCCTCTAGGCGGAGGAGGTCCCCGCCGTGAAAATAGCCCTGCGCGGTGAAGAAAACACACGTTAATACCTAGGATGGCGGGCTCACCGTGGTCCCCTCCCTCCACATCGACTAGATCAGGGGGCGGAGCACCTAGACACGACGACTGTCCGACTTCGAGCTGAGGCCGAGCTAACGCCTCGGACACGGCTACGTCCGGCGCGCCGCTCCCTTGCGCCGCAACGACTATCCCTTCTGGTTCCGACCGGGAAGCCATCACCGCGGCCATCTCCGCTGGGTCCACCAGCTCCGCCACCATCTCAGCGACCTCCTCGTCAATGGCCTCCGCCATCATCGCCACCTGTCCCCGCGCCCGATGAAGGGGCAGCCGGAGCCGCGAAGGATAGGGCCGCGACACGATCTTCCCCCTCAGACAACGCCAACTGAGGGTGAGGAGGGCTCGGCTGTACGCCTCCCTCGTGCCGCGCCTTCTCCTCGCGCTCGAACCTCTGGCGCGCCTCCAGTGCCACGAGGCACTCGGGCCACCGCGACAGCGTCGGTTGCGCCGGCGTCTCCTCCTCCTTGGTGGTGGTTAGGTCCACCACCTCCACCTCAGCGGAAGGTTGGGGCTCGACCCCGACCACCACGGCTGCCTCTGGCGCCGATCCCGCACCCATCGAGCCCGCCATCTCGACCTCCTCCGCCACGGCCGCCGCGGGCGCCGGCCCCATTCCCTCCAAGGTCGCAGGCGCGGCCTCCTCCGACAGCGTGGTGAGCACGGCTTCGCCCGCCTGCTTGACGGACCCGGTTGAGGCGACGGATCGACCCACCTCCTCCGCCGCTCGAGCCCGCTCCGCGGCCGCCTGCGCATGCCCTCGACCCATCGCCTCTCGCGCCTTGATCACCCTCTCCGCACTGGAAGTGGGGACCGAGGGGGACAGGCCAGCAGAGCCGGCCCCAACCGCTATCCTGGACGCGACCTCCACCCTTAGCTTCTAGGCCGGGGTAGGGGGCGTGGCCTCCAACGAGCGCTTCACCCTAAAAAAAGGACACACTCGCAATGGTAAACGAGGAGTATAACCGACACAGGGAAAATCCGAAACCAAAGGAAAAGGGGCTTACCCCAGTGGGACCATGGGGGCCCGACCAGCAGACCTCGAGCCGCTCGGGGGCTTCTGAGCAGCACCTCGGGAGCCACTCCGACCGCCACTACCGCTGGTGGCCACGGCAGGGGCTGTTGACGCTGCTGGCGTCGTGGTCTTGACGGGGGTCGATGGTGCCCTCATCGCCGCCACCTTGGTCTCCTCCTGCATCGACGGGCCCGAGGACCGGGCACTGGACCAAGCATGGGCCGGTAGCGCACTCGATCGGCACCTCGATGGGGACTGCGACGAACAACTACGTGTCCGCCACGCCACTTCACCCTGGGAAGCCGTAGGGTGCTCACCCCCCAACTTGATTCCAGCAGTCGGGGCCGACCTCGATGTCGACCCCCTCTCCTCTCCTCCTCCTCTGACTCCTCTTCCTACACAAAGGTGACATCCGTCAGAATCGAAGTAATGGTCGCATCCCGATGCCACTACATCATGCCGCTATCCTTAATAACCTCGCCACCGCTTGACTCCTCATCCTCATCCTCCTCCAAGGGGGACTCCTCCTCAGAGAGGCCGGCTTGCCTCTACCGTGACTGACGTTGGTCACGTGCTTCTCTTTCTCGGGCCTTTGTGCCCCTCTTCTCCTTGGCCTTGGCATTGTCTTTCTTATCCTGCTCGGCCCGTAGGCATCTCACCTGGGAGTCGTCCCGCTCCTCCTTCACTGGTGGCAGCGACTTCCAGAAGATGACATTCCCCTGAGGAACATGAGGCGGTTAGGGAGCAGGCAAAGGAGACAGACAAGACGGACAAAGTGGACACTGATAGAGGAAGAGACGACGTACCAGCTCAACGTGGCCCCGGTTCGGCACCATGGGGATGCTGGCGACGTGCCCCACCTTGAACGCGCCGGTGAAGAAGGCGCGCACCCGACGGACCACCCTCTCGAGGGGCAACACGTCCTCCAGAAGACGACAACCCTTAAGATCCACCGTAGGGCGCATCTCGTCGAGGCGCAGCAGGCGGGCCATCAGCGGTACGACCCGCCGCTGGTGGAAGGCCGACGCCACGATCGCCGCCCAAAGCCCCTCCTGCCTCAGGTGGGAAATCGCCATGAGGAGGTGGTCGAGGCGCTTCTTGCTTCCTCTGCGGGACGCCGTACTTCCAGTTGAAGGGCTTCGATTCAATTGTCCGCCCGGTGTAAGGGGGAAGCAAGTCGTCGTTCCTTAGGTAGAACCACCCGGAGTGCCACCCCACGTGGCTCGACTTGATCTTCACCGGGATCCATTCTTCCACCCTCTTGAGGACGATGCTGCAGCACTCCGTTCGGGCCATCCTCCGTTGGCCGGTCCCGGCCGGAGGATGAAACAAGCTCGCCTCGAACAGGTGGAGCCACAGCTCCCAGTGGGGCTCCATCCGCAGGTACCCCTCGCACACGGCGGTCAAGACCGCCGTGTGAGAGATGTCGTTGGGAGAGACGTGCTGGAGCTCCACGCCATAGTGGTTGAGGATCTTCCGCAAGAGACGGTTGGGGGGGATCCCAGCCCCGCCCGGTGGAAGGCCTCAAAGCTGACAACGTAGCCCTCCGGTGGGTTGGGCTCATGATCCGACTCCGGCGGCGCCATCCACTCCGGACGGTCCGCCGAAGTGACAGGCCGAAGAAGGCCGCTCCCCGCCAGCTTTCCCAACCGCTCCGCGGTCGCCGTCGAAGGGAGCCAAGCATCGGGGCTGCGCAGGGTGTAGTTGGCCATGGTAGCGGGGAAGCGGATGCATTCGGAGGCAGGTGTTGAAGGTGCGTTCCCGATCTTTTCTCTTCTCACTCACACGCGTAGGTGCGAAGCTTAGGGGACGACAAAGGCAAGGACGGGAACGAAGAGGCAAGGAAGCCAATGGCAAATGTGAGAAAGCCAAAGCCCTGTCCCCGTATATATGAACGGAAACGCAACGGGCAGATCCGTCGAAAAGGCAGGTAAATCTCAGCATTAAATGCGCCCACCTAACTCTCCTCAGGGATCCATAGGGTAAGGGACACCTATCATGACGTTGGGGTTCTCGCCGCCCTCCACGCCCGCCGCGCGCAGACGAAGGGACATCTCCTAAAAAGGCGCGCCCATGACCAACGATAGAGAATGTGGAGCGTTACCTTCGGAGGAAAGCAACGGACATCGACTCGTCCCTCGAAGCCTCGTGGGTCAATGGCTGGCCCCACGGTCGCGGGTTCGACAGTCACCCTCGAACGGTCCTTCCCAGAGAAGTAAAACGGACTCCGGTCCACCCATAAAATCTCGAGGGAGCGAAGGCTGGCCCTCGAACAGGGTCCACCCCAAATCCGTCAAGTCATCACCCATAGCCGGATTACCCGTCGACCGTACAACTACTGCAGCCACGCCTCGAGTACGGAGCACCCCCTCGAATTTTGGGTGAGGCAGCCTTCGATCGCGTTCTCAGGAATGTGTCAGGGTCACGTAGGCCCCGATACCCCTCGACCCGGGGGCTCGACCCTCATCCCCAACTGCTACGACATGGGCCCGTCCGATCCATCCCACTTCAACTGTGGAGTTCGCAGGTTCTGCGCCATGCCGTCCGGCGACGACCAGTCCGCCATCACGATGCCTGGGAACACCAGAAGTACAGGAGGAGCATGCCGCTATAGCAATCGACGTCTCGTCACAGACATGGCGCACGGACACGCCTCCCATACCGATACGTACTAGGCCCATGTACTCCTAAGCCTACCCTTGGCCTATAAAAGGGGACGCTGGGATAGTAGAAAAGGGGGCTGGAGAGAAGAGGGCACGGCGAGGGGACAAGAACACGAAGACGAAGAGGTCAATCATCGACCCCACTCACATTCCTATACGAACTCTCACCAGAACCAAACACAACACCAACCACTCACTTGTCTGATCAACATGTCAAGCAATCAACCAATTCACCTAGAGTAGGCCTGCTAGTTCTAGGCCTCAGCTCGCTCTGAGCACCCCCGTGTAAACTAGCTTGTACTGCCCCCCTGTACGAGCACTTCGGTGCAAGATAATACAGTACCCCCTCCTCTTGCTGGACGTAGGGTCTTCTTTGCCCGAACCAGGATAAACTCTGTGTTCTTCTTACATCATATCTGGGAAAGGGAGCACGCAATATACAAATTTACTAGTTAGTGATCGACCCCCTAGATCGAAACACCGACACACGTGTTGGCTACACGTGTCGCTGATAGAGGCTATCAGTGACGCGTATTGGCTACACGGGTCACTGATAGATGGTTATCTATGACGCAGTCCCTTATTTGAGACGCAAAAAGAGTGACGCTTATTTTATGCGTCCACGCTGTCACTGATAGCGTTTTCTGGCATAGTGTATTCTTATTCTACTTCATTTTATTGGAGTGGTAGGCATCAGGGAATAGCTTATCACAAGCAGTCTCCATGAAGCATGTTCCTCCAGAAGTCCAGAACTGCTTTTTATGCGTGTGTGCAGAGATTGTGTGTTTACCGGTGATCTATATATAGGGTGCTACAGATGTCAACATCAGATGAGCGACAAGTCTGACGAAGCACCGTGTGCACTGACCGATGTATGCTAGAGTTGAGGTTCTTGATGCGGCAGCCTCTAAAAACGTGATTATGTGCGCTGCGGATGCTGGAGCTGGAGGATAAGGTGCGGCAGGCAGCGCGCAGGGTTCAGGCTTCATGCGACGTCGGTGGCAGCCGCCGTAGGCGTCGAAGCAAGAACCAAGGGACCGGCCTCCTGCTGTGTTTAGTACAGTTGGATTAACTGGATGGGTGAATGGGTTGGATTGGAAGGGATTTTCTCTTGCTTAAAGTTGGACTGGATTGGACGTGGACTGTCTTAATTTGGATGTTGTACTTTTGGATTTGGTTGATTATTTGGACATGGATGCCAGTCCATCTCCTGGACAGACTGGTTTCTGAACAATCTACGTTTGTGAACAAGATCCTCATGCATGCTGTACGGTTTGTGAGAGAGCAGCAGTTGTGTACTCATATAGTCCAATCAATCACCATCATTGTGAGTTTTTTTTTTTGAGCAATTCATCGTTTCAAAATCTTGAAACTGTCAGCATTCCTCATCCTGGCGAGCCCAATGAAGCACCGAAGTCGAGCCGGCCCATAGAGTCTAGTATTCTTCCTCCATGCCCTTCTTCTCCGATTCTTCACTGGATCGGAAGCAGACAATGGCTGCCAGAAAAAAACTCCTGTGGGAATGCATCGATTTAATTTCTGAGTCTCGTCAGGCGCGGCTACAATCCGTAAGGAACCAATCATGCCCTAATAAGGTTGGGTCTTCTTCTGTCTCTTTAATTAGTCACCTCGCTAAGGTCAGGGAAGAGCCAGAAGCAAGTTCTTCTCAGGCGAGTGCGCGGCAGGCAGCACACACTCGCGAGAGAGTCCGGTATATAGGTTCGGTACGATGACCCCAAGAATATGCGTATCAAATGTATCTTAACCAAATGTATCAAATGTTTCACAGGGCCATACAGGTACGGTAATTGTCTCTTAACCAAATGTGTCGACGTACATATCGATCAGTGTATCGGCATCCATATATGAATTTCGACGTACATTATTATATTATTCGTATGTTTGGTGCTCATACATGTCATCAATTTCCCACCAACCATGAATGATTTAATTTAATTTTGTTATGTTTGAAAATGAACAAAAATATATGTGTGCCTTGCATATATCTTCGCAAGTCGAATGTCTATATAGCAGACTCCACATTTACATTCATCATCACAGCTAGCAAAACAGATGTTATGTTTCTTAGACAAGGTCCACATATGTACAGGAACGTAGGAATGGATTAGAGCAATTTCAATGGTCGTGAGTAGCTAGCCAGTGGTAATAGGAGACACCAGGACAGGAAAAAATTGCCATCGAACATACGTAGATCGTTCGTTGCGACCGTATTGTGCTGCCCACTTCAGTATCTGATCGGTCATCCAGTCATCCTCACCGCTGCAGAAGGACAAGACAACCATCCTCGTCCGATGATCATTGGGTCTCATGTTGGTATTCTTGTGCTCACTCGGAGCCAAAAATAGGTACTTGCATTGTTGATCAATCATCCTCCATTCCTCCATAACTTTCTTTTGACCCCTTCTTGTTTCTGACCGTATACGTGTGTTGGATTCTTTTCAGTGAAACTCTAATCTCCTTGTTTGCAGCCAACACACTAGTATATGTTGGCGGCTAGCTGTTGCAACAATGTACTAGTACATTCTGTTCCATCGCGGAGTGGCAAGTGGTGCCGGACCTTCTTCTATGCAGGGTAGAGCACAACCACTGCCTGCTGCCTGCACATGAGCTAATGGCTGGGTTTGGATGGGACAGACCCATTGATTCCGCTCGAAAATAATCAAGAAATATTTAAAAAGAATGGGGTGCTTTAAGATCTGCGCAACTTTTTTGGAAATAGGAGTATTGGAGAAGTTCTCTAGTAAAAATAAAAATACTCAGAAGTACCAAACAAGTGTATATATCCGTTCCGGTCCATCACCGTGTGATCAAGAGTATAGCGGTGAAGTCACGAGTAACACGGGTGCCAAGAAAATGAGATTGGAGAGCTGCCTGCCTGACTGTGACCGGGGACGCGACGGCAGAGGATCGGAGCTGCTGAATAACGGTGGCAAAGTTGGAGAGAAATGGTGCCATTGTGACTGTCCAGCCACCCCTGCTTCTTTAAAAACTCGCTCTGTCGATCGGCAACTTCTGCAGTCGATCGGTGGCTGCATGCTCAGTGTACATACGCTGCCATGAGCCTCCTGCAGATCGATGCAGAGACCATGACGCGCCGTCCATGGAGTTTTGTCATGGCGCTGTCACTGTCGTTCTTGGCCGCGCGGCCCAGCACCTCGGCACAGCTGCCGTGAGCCAGTCCTCTGTATCCTCCTCGTCTTTGGATTTGCTGGCAATACAAGCACGTCGCAACGCTTCGATCGGGTTGGAACTTCTTCTTCCTCTCCCCACGGTAGCGCACAGACCAATGTACACTTCGAGAATAGTTCTTTTTATATAAATAAATAATAGTACGTCTTGCTCAATTAAATGCCAAGCAAATAAAAAGAGGAAGTGTTTGGAAGTACCGATTGTACTTTTCCAACCATCATTATTGTTAAATTAATCGTCATTTATTTTATCTGTGTAATGCTTCAACCAAACATGTCCAAGTACGTACATCACTGTGTCGACATACTACATCATTTTCGACGTACATTAATCATATCTTTGGTTTAAGAATTACTCAAGTTTAGTAAGGCTCATCAGGTACACGTCTTCAACCATAACTTAATCGTGTTCTCTTTGAAAAAGAACAAGAAAAGAAAAAAAAACGTGCCAGACATCTTTCTCAACTCTCGTGTGTGGGTGTGTATTTATAGCCGCGCCGACTCCACAGCAGTGCGTTCACCCTAACATCAAAACAGAGGTTCTGTTTCTTTAGATAAGGTCGACATAGGAACGTAGGAAAGGATTAGAGCAATTTCCATGGAACACGAGTGAGGTGCCAATTAATGGTAATAGGAGACGTCAGGATATGAAAATGTTGCCATCGAACATGTGTAGATCCTTCTTCACATCCCAGACGTGGCCCATTTCAGAATGTGACCGATCATCGACCGACAAGATTTGTATGCGTCATGACATCATGTCATTGATACATGTAGGAACCACGTAATAGTGACCGTCAGAGGCTACTACTGCCACACAGCCTCCCCCGGTAAGCCTTCTCGTGGGTTCCTTGGTGATGGTGGCCTCTACTGCCAGCTGATGGTGGCCTCCTCCGCAAGTGCAATCTGCTTGCACACTAGCTACATAGAAACCAACACGCACATGATTATCCACATGAATGGATCAACTTTAACCTGTGAAGTCACTTATTATTAGTGAATTGAGAAAGTATATCTTTGTTTTGCATGAATTATTGGTCCTCTTATTAAAACACGATATACATATGGGCGTGTTTGGGACTGCTCCGCTCCCATTTTTACAGCTCCGCTCCGGCTCCGCATTACCAAACACTCTCGACTCCAAAAACTCTACTCCACAAAAAAGGTGGAGCTAGAGGCCAACTCTATGTTTTTCTGGAGCACCTCAAGGGGTACTCCAGTTTTTAGAACTCTGGACTTCCACGTGGAGTTGTAGGGTAATTACCCTTGTTCGCTTCCCTTCCCTCAACGCATGTGAAGACCAAAATGTGTGGGATAATTATTTGTATCTGAGTGATAGAATTATTTTAACAAAATATTTGTTTCACTACTACAGGAATGATTTACCGCAGCGTTGGCCTTAGGCGCCCGGCACCGGACATCTTAAGCGCCCGTTGCGGTAAACCGGTGGCCAACTTGGGCAGCTGGTCACTGCGTTGCCCGCTGCGGTTATTCCATTTACCGCAGCGGGCCACATTGCCCGCTGCGGTACCGCAGCAGGCAGCATAATCCGCCCGCTGTGGTAAATCCATTTACCGTAGCGGGCGGATTATGTTGCCCGCTGCGGTAAATGTTACCGCAACAGACGGATTATGTGGCCCGCTGCGGTTATCCCCTCCCTATATATAGCAGCAGCTCTCCCTCCTTCTTCCCCATGACTTCTCCTCTTGCAAAACGTGGGGAGGAGGTTTTGCCCGAATTTTTCACCAAATCTTCAAATTCAGTTTTACGGCTTTGATTTGGGGGAGTACGACACAAATAGAGGTACATGATTGCTCTCCCACCCCTCTTTCTCCCTCGTTTTCTCTCTTTTTAGTACAATTCTCCTCATGTAGATCTAGATCTAGATCCATGGGATCCACATGCATGGATCTAGATCTAGTTTGTGTTTTTAGTCTAGTTTCTTTATAGATCCATGTCTAGATCATATAAAACATGTGTTTTTCACTCTAGATTCACCGGTGTGGCTAAAGTTTTGTCGATTTTAATCTCTCATCTTGTTGGGGGCGGATAACCTTGCCGATTTTTTCACTAAATCATCAAATTGAGTTTTAGAGCTTTGATTTGGGGAGGAGAGGACAAATAAGAGGTGCATGATTGCTCTCCACACCTTTATATTTTCTCATTTATTCTCACGATGACTATTGTGATATGTCTCATCATGTGTGTACTCTAGATTCATGAAGTAGATATTTTTTTATATAGCACTTTGTTGTTTTGTCGTGTGTTAAGCTACGATGGACAGGTCCGAATGGATGTACCACATTGATAGAGTGCTTGATCTTTGGTACCTTAGCCAATTGAGGAAGTTTATGGCAGCTACGAAAGCTCATCGTGCTAGATTGAAGCGGACGACAACCGTATGTCCATGTTCTAAATGCCGGAACCTCAGAGGCTACCCAGATTGTATGGTGCAATCACATCTGATTGTCAACGGGTTTATGGAGGGTTACACGGTTTGGACTTCTCATGGTGAACAAAGTCTCGATGCGAGTTGCGGTGTATCTGGAGTGAGCTCGTCGACGGCGACCAACCAAGATCATGTTCGACCACCACCACCTTCTGTTCCAGTGCCAGCCGCCACCGACGATGGCAACAATTCTCGTGACTACATCACAGTTGAAGAATTGCTCGAGAACATTCCAGATGATGATAGTGCCGATGACGGTGACACTACTGAAGATGCTACTCTGAGGGAACCCGAAGATGTCCAGCTCTTTGAGGATCTAGTCAACCACATTGACGAGGAGGATGTTATGTATGGCAACCCAAAGTGGTTGGAGAATTTTAGGGAGATGAAGCAGGCGGCAATTGATCCTCTGCACCAGGATGGTGGAAAATGTCCGGAGGGGTGCAACTCAAATGGTTTGATGTGATGTGTATATGGATGTAAATGTAACTCAAATGAACTTGTTGGTTTGATGTGATGTGTATATGGATGTTGAAAACTGTGTATTATGTCATGTGCAATGCTTGGATGGTGTATATATAAATGTTTGCTGCATATGTATGAAATCTGGATCTAGAAATATTTTGAATTCAAGTTCTGGGAATTATTTGAATTCTGTTTTTTATTTTTTTTAATTTGAAAACTATTTACCGAAGCGGGCAACTTAAGCGCCCGCTGCGGTTAACCAAACTTAACCGCATCGGACGCTGGAAGGTTGCCGATGCGGTATATCCATTTACCGCAGCGAGCAACACAAGGCGCCCGCTGCGGCAAACCGTTTCTTTACCGCAGAGTGGCAGCGCAAGCGGACGCTGCTGCCCACTACGGTTAAAGCGGTTTTGGCCGCTGCAGTTAAGATTTGTGTAGTAGTGCCACCGCCGCCTTCACCCATTTCCCAAGCTTTGCGTTGTGGTAAGGAGAGCCCCAGGAGCTCGCCATCCCTCTCTAACCCCTTTGTTTCGCCCGTTCCTCACCCGTAGTTCGAACCGAGCCGCCCCACCGTGCGGACACCGCACCCTCGTGCGTAATCGGAACCACCGACCCCGCTATCAAGTTCGCCGTCTCTCTATCTCTCTCCCTGTCTTTTCCGCGTCGAGTTTCGTGCACCACAAAGGAAGATTGAATCGCGTCGCCCGTCTCCGGCCATGGCGCCGCCGTCTGCTCTGTTTCTGGCAGCCGCGCCGTCGCCCTGTCCCCTCTGATCTAATCTGGATCGTCCATCTCCGAACGGACGGATCCTAGAGCTCCATACCGGTTCGGCCAACTCTTTTGCAAAATAAACCCCACGTTCTTTAAAGATGAACCCGTAGTCCTCTGTCCGATTTAAAATAAAAAGAATTCGTTTTATTTTGAAAAAGAGTTCAAACTATTTACACTTTTGTCACTGTTTTTCTTTTAACCATAAAATGCTCATTTTAACTCCGTTTTGATTCATTCAAATTGCGTTAGGATCGTATCAACGTAATCTACGTGTTAGTTAGTTCATAGATCATGTTAGAAAACTTTTAAAAATATGTAATTGCCTAGTCTCTTTTAATCTCAAGTTTTATCTACGAATCTTGATTAGAGCATATCTTCTTCGTTATAGCTCCGTTTTTCGTGACCCAAACGTCTATGTGATCGTAGTAATACGTAGATTGGTTTTATAAACTTTTATTCTTGTTTTACTACTGTTGGTGTACTGTTCTAATCTATAGCCTTGTTTGTTTGTATGTTATACCTCGGTATGATTGTATGTTGATGTGTTGATCGAGTATAGACGGTGAGCATTACGTCGGTGACCAGGAGGATTTCTTTGTTGAGCAGGAGCAGCAGGAACCGTTTGAGGAAGGAAAGTATACATGGGATCATCCTTGTTGTCCTAATCACATTAAACACTAATTCATGTTACGCATGTGTTTCCTTGATATCCTATAAGGTGTTACCATAGATTTGTACCTTATACCTTGTTAACCGGGAATTTATGCATTAGGTAGATCAAGCTAGCGCTCTTGAAAAATAACTATGACCATGTAACCTTGACTAATGACTTATGCAACAATAGTAAAAGATGCTTTTTAGCAACATGGATTAAGGTGATCTAGAGCACAGTTTTTGAGGTGCTCTAGAACCTCTGTAAGCGATCACCCGGGATTTACAGTACAACCATGAGAGCTACATGGCTCTGGCTTTAGTTAAGTAAGGGGGTTACTTTCTCGCATGTGATAATTCATGAAAGTTTCCATTGACGCGCGGTTGCGGGGTATGGCCAGAGTGGCTACCGCTACGCGTGTGTACCATCGAGGAGACTCCGTATACCCCTTGCCCGTGGATCTGTAATGTCTGTTGTTTGTCAGCGAGCCTCTCTGAAAGACTTCATAGTGTACCCTGCCCACTCACCTCGGTAGTGTTTTGAGAGTTATAAACCGGGGCATTTGGGCAACACGACTCATGGGTAAAGTTGTACAACCTCTGCAGAGTGTCTTAAAACTAATATATTAGCCGTGCTCACGGATACGAGCGGCCTGGAGTTCTTATGGAACAGAATGACTTTAATCTACCATTTACTCGTTTGCTATTCATTATACATGTTTATTGATCATATGTTATTTGGGCTTTTGAATATATATTGATGCTACCCATATGCTAAAATTGTGACAACATAAAAGCTGATGCAGTTTAACCAGTGCCATCCTTTCTGAGCCTTATGAACCCCATGTTTACTTGTTGAGTACTAGAAGCACTTACACTTGTTTATTTTCAATTTTTTTGGATAGAAATCTCGGATGGGTACCAGGTTATTAGGGATATGAGGAGTATCCCGAGGACTACTAGGTTTGGAGTCAACCAGTTGACGTCCCTGTGTGATGGAGCTTTGTGAGAGTTATCTTTTATTTCTGCTGTTATGTAATAGACTTTAATTAGATACTTATTCGCTATGTAATAAACACCTGTAATGGTACCTTTTTGATAATTTGTCGGCTTATGTGTGTGACTGATCACTGGGCACACATAAGGTTTATGCATCCCGTTTGTCTTTAAAACTGGGTGTGACATATTGGTATCAGAGTTGTGTTGACTGTAGGACGCAAGCCTAGTTAGAATTGGTTCTTAGGAATGCTCTTTTCATGCTTTTATACCTTGTTATTATTTGCTAAAACTATTACTCATCTCAAAATTATCTTATCTTGATTCTAACTTAATTCTCATCTTTGCTTTTATATAGATGGCCCGCAACAAGAAGACCGCTCGCAAGTCCACTCATCCCCCACCGAGGTACGCACCAATGGAGCCCCGCGAGGATGAAGAAGAAAAGTCCAAGAAGTGAGCTCAGGAAATAGCCGCTCCAGGACTCCCTCTGGTGGAGACAGCCATAACTCTGAGAAGGTCCTCACTCCACGAAGGTCTCCTTCTAGTGGTTCCAAAGCCGGGGAAGAATGCTTGGGATGGACCAAGCACTTCCACTTCAAGGAGGGAGACAATGAGGATTACTACCATGGCTTGCTGAAGTGGACATTGGAGAACCACCACGCTGACTGGAAGTCCGCTGTGAAGTACATGTGCTATGAATACAAGCACTTCCAGGACCCCTCCTACTGGAAGTGTACCATCTACATCTGCATCCGAAACAACGTCACTCAGTCGTGGCAAGTGGAGGCCGTCTATGAGCCCAAGACAAGCCGTGCCAGCATGATGGAGTGCATGGAGGATGCGGCTAGCATGACCTTCTATGATCTTCATGCCCATCATCGTGATCGTATGATGGAGGACAAGTACCGACACCTTCCCGTGAGGGTTGGTCCATGTTCGAAGCTAGAGATGAGTATGACGATGTCACCAAGTTGATGATCGATTATGCCCATGAGTTGAGGGAGTAGGTGGAGGTGCTGACTGATGAGGTAGACGGCCAGCGCAAGCTGCTCAAGAGGGCCCGTGCAGAGAATGATGAACTCAGAGGGCATCTGGAGATGCCCAAGATCCACTAGAAGCTTCCCCCAGTTTTTCGCCCATAGATCGAGTACCACCTTGATGTAATAAAACGCTAGCAGCGAGTTTTGAGTCGAGTCGAGTCTTGTCATGTCGTGTGAACTTGGTTTGCTTTAATGGTTTGTCTTTATGCTTATGAGTGATTTTGGAGCTTTGTTATGAGTGCTGGAACATTGTGGGCATGTCCACAAGTTCCTTAGTTAAGGACAAATAAGTTTGATATAAATAAAATTGCTAGCGGGTTGGTTATCCTGTTTTTCTAGCTTGCTATTTTCTGGAGAAGTTAGTGCTCTTTCGGCTATATCTCAAAGTTGGTTCGTGCAATGATCATGAAATTTTTATGGCAACAACTATACTTCAGTACCTTTCCAATGAATCTTGAATGACGATCATACCTGTTCTGGTTTGTGAGATATGACAGCTACAAGTTGGAGTTTCTGCGCAGTCTGGAACTCAGGAATAGTTTTTCTAACTTTCTGTTTTCACCTATGATATCAACCGAATCTGAAAACTTCGGAAACACGAAAGCTGTAGACAATTTCATAAGGTTTCCATCCATATAAGTTTCTCTTTTGTTCGACACCTGAAGCTTGAGATATGACTGTTTTACAGTGCTGCTAACATTCAGTTTTCATGAAAGTTATGCTCAATCACTTCTTTTTGATGATCAATAAATCTAAAGGTCTTTCTATGTGTTTTGGAAAACAGATGGCCGCAAGAGGAGGCAGAGGAAGAGGCCGTGGCAGGGGTGCACCACCACCACCACCACCGCCACCACCACCAGCACCCCCGGCCATGACTATTGAGTAGTTCATGGGAGTGCAGGCACAGTTGATGCAGACGATGATCCAACACCTTTAGAATCAACCTGCACCACCACCACCACTGCCACCACCACCTGTCCAGCCATGGGACAAACGTGGAGAGTTCATGAAGGGTCGCCCTCCGGTGTTCACTCATGCTTCTGAACCACTGGAGGCGGACGACTGGTTGAGAGTTGTGGAGAAGCAGCTGAATATCGCTCAATGCAATGAGCGTGAGAAGGTGCTCTACGCATCTGGCCAACTGCAAGGGGCTGCTCGAGATTGGTGGGACTCGTACATGTATGGACGTCCCAACAATGCACCAGAGGTATCTTGGCAGGAGTTCATAGAGAGCTTTAGGTCTTATCATATTCCTGAAGGCATAGTGGAGCTCAAGCAGGAGGAGTTCGGGGCCCTGAGGCAAGGGTCCATGACTGTGGCGGAGTATCGTGAAAAGTTTGCTCAGTTGTCCCGATATGCTCCTCGGGAGGTTGCTAACGACGCTGACAAGCAGCACCGCTTTCTGAAGGGTCTCTATGATGGTTTGCAATTGCAACTAATGTCCAACCTCTACCCCAACTACCATGCTCTAGTGAACCGCACTATTGTTATTGACAACAAGCACAAAGAAATGGAAGCCAAGAAGAGGAGGCTTCAGGGACCGTCTTCTGGAAGCAACACCCGCCAGCGACCCAATCCACAGCAGGGCTTCCAGCAGAGGTGCCAGGGTCCAAACAACCAGTGGAACCGTGGTCAAACCCCGCAGCGCAGTCAGTTCCCTCCGCGCCCGCAGAACCAGCAGCACACTGGGCCACATGCACCAAGACAGGGGAACCCCAATGCTATCCCAGTGAAGAACAGTGCGCCCAACACCCCCAATAGGTGTTTCCGTTGCAACAAGGAGGGGCACATGTCCTACAACTGTCTAGAAAAGCAGAACCCACCGAACCAGAACAATCAATAGAGGGGAAGGCAATCGACTCCGGCCGACAGTGGAAAGGTGAACCACGTGTCGGCAGATTCTGCTCAGGAGGCCCCTGAAGTTATGATGGGTATGTTCAGTATCAACTCAATCCCGCTACTGTACTTTTTGACTCTGGAGCTTCGCACTCTTTCATTTCTTAAGCTTTTACTAGAGTGCATGATATTTCTTTGCGTTCCATGAAAACCCTCATAATAGTAAACTCATTGGGAGGGGTTTTGTCTGCAAACTACTATAGTCCATCAGCCAGTGTGCTCTTAAGGGGGGAGCCTTTGAGGTTGAACCTATTGTGCTAAGGACAGCTGGTATTGATCTCATTCTGGGAATGGATTGGATGATGAAGCACCGGGCTGTTGTTCAGTGCCAAGAGAAGGTTGTTGTCTTGACCTCACCTAAAAGGGATAGAATCAATGTGGAAGTTGTTTTCAAAGCTCCTCAGACAGCTACTGTGAATCAGCTAGATGATGATAATCGTGAACCTAAATCAGTTGTTGATGAGTTCCCAGATGTTTTCCCGATGACTTGCCAGGTATGCCACCCGACCGCGACATTGAATTTCTTATTGAACTTTTGCCTTGTACTGCACCTATTGCTAAGCGTCCATATAGGATGGAGGTTAATGAGTTAGAGGAACTTAAGAAACAGTTGCATGAGACGCAAGAGAAGGGTTTCATACATCCTAGTTCTTCACCTTGGGGAGCTCCGGTGATCTTTGTTGACAAGAAGGATGGTATACAACGGATGTGTGTGGATTACCGTTCGCTCAATGAGGTAACTATCAAGAATAAGTACCCTCTACCAAGGATTGATGATCTGTTTGACCAGTTAAAGGGAGCTTGTGTGTTCTCTAAGATCGATCTTCGGCCGCCAGCTTTGGGTCCTGTGACGACTCCCCTTCGGACATCCTGCGACGACTCTCGCCGCCGCCAGCTACCCCTACCGACGCCCTCTGCCGACGCCCCGCCAACCCCTGTTGCCCTCACCCCCTGCCCCATTCTCTTCCCCAAACTCACATCTAAGTAAGTCGATGACCTTTCTCTCTTATTTTTTCTCTCTGTAGTTTAAGAATCAGAGAATTACTATGTGGCACTAGCGGAGTGTATTGGCCACTACAGACTTCCATCTGTGCTCGTTAGCTGGTGTGCTTGATGTGTAGAATTAGTCCTTTAGCATATATAGTTGAAGTGTTGTTTGTTGAAGCGTATCCCCTGCTTTGGCTGGCTCCAGGCTCCATCACTGCTACTGCTGTGCTGAATTTTTTTTTATTGTGCTGATGGATTGTCTCATGCTTTGGAGTCCCTTTTTATAACTGTTGGGATTGAGATTTCTCGATAAAATCTAAATGTCATCACATTACAGGAGGGAGTAGGAGTGCAGTGTCATTGTGTGTTGACGTAAAGAGATGCTGTGTTGCCTCGCCCTTATGCTGGTGTTGAAAATATGGCCGATGCAAAGGGCCTGGGAATTGCATGTCCATACAATTGAGTAATAAGCAACTCATGTTCTTGTTTCTTATTTTTGTATGTGATGAATTAATTAGTGATGTCTCTAACAGCTGAAGCTTTGCAAGACATCAAAATCATCCCAACCTGGTGAGGCTGCTGGGGTACTGCAGGGAGGACAAGGAGGTCCTGCTGGTGAAGTACATGGCCAAGAGCAGCCTGGAGGACCATCTCTTCAGAAGTAAGCCATGGAGTAACTTTGTTGCCTTGTTACGTACAGTACTATGTCAGCAGGTTCTTATCACAATGCTACAATTGGTTGGTTCCAACTAACCAAGTTCTTATCAAAAAATTTAGTTAGCACTTTCTAAAAAAATAACCCCACAAATACTATGTTCTTCAAATAAGAAAACAACAGCTACCCAAATACATATATATGCAACTGAATGAAAGGATCTGTCCTATCTAGTTCCAGTGCTCTGTCATAAACAAAAATTGTAATTGTAACCAATAAGGAAAGACAAAATCTCAATCTGAGCCTATAGAAAATTCACTATGCATAAATGAAACTAACATTGAAAAAACCATGATTAGTTGCCCTAGTCTTATGACATGATTAGAAATCTAGAATATATATTATGACATGAGAGTAAGAAGCCAATATGTAATCTGCACTAAATCATGTCAGACAGCAAAAGAAAACTGAATAAAAACACAAAGATTGGCTAAATTGACATTAGAGTAAGAAGCCAATTTGTATTGAGAGATGCTAGAGTCGGTGCCAATTTGTATTGAGAAATGCAGTGGCTATATATAGCAGCCAACAGGATTCTGTCGTTTGCAGTACATATCAGGCGCGCTAACTTTGACTACATCTGTGTGTACTGTACAGTACTGTATACATGCATGGCAAGGTGCTGTGAACCTTTAACTTATGTCATTTATGTAATCTTTTATTTGCAGGTGGGAGGTACAGGAAGCAACTGGATGGAATTTTGCATGAGCAATGCATTAGTTTGGACATCCTAACTAGAGATGAAAGATTTTGGACATCTAACTAGAGATGGATACTTTTGTTAAGACTTAAGTGATGAATTGTATTGAGTGCAAGCAAACCATATGAGATGTGAAGTATGCAACAAGTGCAAACACTATGTATTATTCTATCTTGATGCCCAAACTGTCTGCTTGATGTAACTTGTTTCTCCAAGTGAGCTTATGGATATTATATAATTGAAGGCTATGATGAGCTTCATTATTGTCATGATTGTGTATTGTGCTAAATATAATTGGTGATTTTATGGTTCATTGATTGTATGTTTGATTATATGATTAGTACTGACCCAAAGGTTATTGCTGAGATTAATGTATAATTATGCTGTTATTTCTTGTATTGATAGCGTTTGATAGTTGGACGCTATATAATATATAGCGTATGATCATTGGTCGCTATAAATATGTAATTGGTGTCGAACGGTCGGTCAGTATATCTTTAACGTTGTGTCGAGCGGTCGGTCATTATAAGTAAGGTCAGACGCTATAAGTTTTAGCGACGCCGCTTATAGCGACAAGTCAAGTCAGACGCTATATGTATATAGCGACCTACCGTAGGTCGCTGTACTGACTTATAGCGACCTACCGTAGGTCGCTGTAGATAGGCTGTGGTATAGTGGCGGCGCCGGCGTAGATCGCCATCCGGTCGCCTCGGGGAGCCCTTGTCTCAACGGTCATCTGATAATTGATGCTTACTTAGAGTAAAGATTAGTCATCGAATCCTTTCTCCTAGGTATCTAACACAATTCTGTTTCATATATTTGCCTGAGATGATGATTTGAGAAATCGGAAATCAATTGTTTTTGTTGCAAATACTGAATTGCAGTGAGATGGATGGTTTATTTGTATCACGGACAACTCTTTTCTTATAATATATCCAGGCTCCTAGTTTAGCGCTGTGGTTTGGTCATATGTTCGTGACATTATTTTGTATCCAATGCATCATAGTGGTCATGTCAGTTAGTGTTCCTGCTTGCACATACTGTATTTTTTTATCGTGAGTTCTCGGTTGTTTTACTCTGTTTCCGAGATCATGTTTTTTCGATATCGTTTTCCGATCTTGAGTTTCTGCGTGAGAATGAATTAGATGGCAGTTATTAGTCCCTTTTTTTGTCCTCTCCTATCCATGTCCATCCCTAACCTGATCCTTTGCTGCTTGCACCACCACCTCTACTCTCTCACAACATCACTATAGCCGAGCATGCATGACAGAACTAGAGACCCATCGCTGCCCAAGTGACATGCTATTAGTTAGTGCTGAACACATACACGGAATGGGATGCATCCGGAATGCTGCCTTCTCATCTCTATGCCTGCAAGCCTCCAACCGGCACCCTTTACACAGTTGATAACCCTAAACCTGCCACCACTGCTCTCACTCATTTAGGATCAACATCTTCGACTCGGCTGTTCCGAACATGGCAACTCGAAGGCCTCGATGGGTGAGCAAAGGACCTGGATGGGTCCCAAGCATCCTTGAAACATGTGGATCAGAACTTACTAGCGTAGCCCCTCAGGTCTGGCCGGGCCCCAACTCGTGACTGATCCAGTCCACCGTCCCCGCCACATGCACAGTGAGGATTGTGAAGAGCGAGAGGAAACAGGAGAGTGGCACCACATCTGGTTCAGTTTCGGGCGAGGAAATCAACAAGGTCTTATCATCCGTTGTCATCAGCGTTGTCGTCAGTTTTGAATGGGAAGTTGGGCAGGAACATTTTGAACTAGAGATTTGATTAAGCTCTAGTTATACTCGATCTCATCTAGCTTATTAGGTGCAAAAGTAATTTGTAATGAGTTAGTGTTACAAAACAAGTACTCCCTCCATCCCAAATTGTAAGTCATTCCAAGAATCTTGGAGAGTCAAAGCATCTCAAGTTTGGCCAAGAATTATAGACAAAACTATAAAGATTTATAACATTAAATAGGTATACTATGAAAATATAATTGATAACGAATCTAATGATACTTATTTGACATCATAAATATTATTATATTGTTATATAAGTTTGGTCAAACTTGAGAAACTTTGACTCTCCAAGATTCTTGGAATGACTTACAATTTGGGATGGAGGGAGTAGAATGCAAGTACCACAAAACAAAATGTAATTTGGAGTTGTACTACTTTTTTGTTCTTTGGTTCTTATGTGTTTACATTTCAAATGCATTTGTGCGATCTCACCTCATTAGAGAATGTTTAATGTTGTAATTTTTCAATTATGTATATCTCAAAAAGATGTATAACGAGTTGAATTGTTTAGCTTTTTTATGTGTTGTTATATTAGTTTTTTTTCAAAATTGTTCTAAGAAAAAAAGGCACATGGTGCACTAGTAGAGAACATGCCTTTGAACGATATGTCAAATTGGCTTTAGTCTCGATATTTTTTGCGGCCGGGATAGTCCCGGTTGGTTGTGTTGCTCAACGGCTAGTACGCCAGGCGTGCAGCAGCCTTTTGCAGGCAGGGACCTTTAGTCCCGGCTGGAGCTACCAACCGGACTAAAGGCTAATCTTTAGTCCCGGTTGGTAACTCCAGCCGAGACTAAAGCTTCAATCCCGGTCTGAGCTACCAGCCGGGACTAGAGATGAGCCTCTACTCCCGGTTGGTAACTCCAACCGGAACTAAAGAGCCCCTGTATAAATAGTCTTCTTCCTCCCTTACCCGAGCCAGAGAGGACACATCAGTGTGTTGACACCGTTTTTTGGCACGTGTCAATATGATCTAAGGATTGTGCCGATCGACAAAAGGCTAGCTGTCGTTCCTTATCGGCATCGGGATATTACCGGTCAGATTGCTGATAAAGGCAAGAATGTTGCTGATGAAGACAGAGATTTGTTGCTGATGGAGGCCGGAAGACACTGTTGATGAAGGCAAGGAGATGTTGTCGATAGAGACAGGAATGTTGCCGACAGAAAGAACATTGCTGATGAGAACTGAAGCTCTATCGATGTGATGAAGGCAACAATGTTGCTGATGGAGGCAAGAAAGCATTGCCGATGAGAGTCAAAGCTTGTTGCTGATAGAAAGAATATTGCCGATGAAGACGGAAAGCTGTCGATGAATGATAGATGATGCCGACGGAAGCAGGATGACGTGGCTGGCGTCAGCAGAGAGCTGCCGATGGTGATAGAAGGTTGCAAATTGGAAGAAATCTGCCGATGGAAGGTTTCATCGTGAGGGTAACGAATATAGAAACTGGTGCTTTACGCCAGTATTATTATAGGTTATTTTGAGTCCGAGTCTTGCACGAGTCGTTTATTTCCTTTAAAATAGGAGTTTTTGTTTAGGAAAGGTACGAGTCGTGTCTATCTAGAACTCCTTTTACCAGAGTATAAATATGTATCTAGAGGTCGTGAAAAAAACATATCCAAGCATATCAAATACAATCAATTACTTTTTTTATCTACTTTACCAGTAATTTATCTTTACCACATTAAGTTTAATTATCTACGAGTTCTTTCAATGCTTTGATGGGCTGCATCTACTAGATCTCCATCAACCTTGCAAGTTCCATGTTTTGAGCAATCAAAGCTTTGACGTCCAGACGCATCGCTATCGTCTCGTTCTGCTATTGTTCTAGCTATCCTTGATCAATCTGAGCCTTGGCGTCCGGACGTATCGTCGTTGTCTCATTCAGCTTTGTTCTAGTTAGCGTCCTTGTCGATTAACTGGTCAAATCGACTGGCACACCCTCGGATATCGATTTCGGGTATAAGCCCGAGGTGTTCGCAGATCCGGTGACTTTTTGCGTCAACACAGTGTTCTTGAGAAAACAGAGACTGTTCTTGAGCAAGAGAGGAGGAAGAAAGGTGTTCTTGGTGATTTTGCTTCTTTTGTCCTATACACAAGAGTTTCTTCACTCGTACTTCACTCGTTCTATACACAAGAGTTTCTTCACTCGTACTTCACTCCTAAGCAAGGTTACCAATCTCATCCTCTCTTGTTTCATCACCATTTCATTTTATGCTTACGAATTGTTGTTTTTGTTGTGTATTTTGAATTTTGCATGTCATTTTCTCTCAAATTGACCTACAAATGACTTTATAGTTTTAATTGTCGTTGTAATTTCAATGAGACGCTAGTGACTTAGAGAAATGTATAATGAGTTTATTTTAGAGGTATAGTAGTATTTGATAGCTCATTTTAATTGAGTTTGTTTAGAAAATAAGATTTTTAATTTAGTTTAAATAAATTAATCTAGCTACTAAGTAGATGGCAACTACTTATGATTTTAATTGTCCTTTGTAATTTCAATATGAGACGATAGTGATTTAGAGAAATATATAGAGAATTTATTTTAGAGTTATAGTACTTGATAGCTCATTTTAATTGAGTTTGTTTAAAAAATAATCTAGCTAGTGAGTAGATGACGACGACTTATGGTTCCTTGGCCTCTCATGGGGTTGGAAATGGACGACTGAGGCCAGAGCTCCCTCTGATTCCGTGCGGCAAGTCTGAGCAGAAGATTATGATGGAGTACCGAGTGTAAAAGGTTGGTCCCAATAAGGTTCGTATCTTCTACAAGTGTTCGGATCGCAATGTGAGCTATTTTATCGTGTTTGACGTTTTTTTTCAGCTTGTCTCATTTTGTTAAGTGATTTTGATTATAGTTCTTAATTTGTTGATCTATTTTCAGTGGGACGGTACTGGATGCAAAGGATGGTACTAGGAGGAAGAATATGTGACACACGTGCAAAAATCTCTTCCAGAAGAAGCGGTTGATGAAGCAGTGAGCCAGCAGACGAGGCCCATGAATGTTGAACAAACGAATGATGTGTCGTTTGTTTTAGTTGGAATCGGCCGCGAAATTGTTATCCTGTTGAAGTGCATTTTATGTCTAGTTTGTTTAGTGGTACTTGAGATTTTCTATATTGTGGTTATGCTTACATAAGTTAATATTAATGTGATGTAACGGACCTGGCTATCTTGTATCTTGATAAGTTAATAAATTGAAGCTCATGGATGTCATGTTTAAGATTTTGATATAGTATGTCATGTGTAATTGTGCAGATCGATGAGCCGACATTGGACGTACAATGCTGATTGCCGCTCCAAAGAATTTATTGATGGCGTGCATTATTTCTTAACTGTGGCAAAGGCAAACAAGCGAGATGGTTTTATATGTTTTCCATGTGCATTATGTAAGAATTTGAAGGAATATGCTAGCGCGAGGAATATCCATGCACACTTGTTTAAGTCTGGTTTCATGTCAAACTATATTTGTTGGACCAAGCCTGGAGAAATCGAGGTTATAATGGAAGAAGGCGAAGACGAAGAACCAGGGCACGATGAAGATATTTTTGCTGAATATGCTGCATTAAATGATATTGCAATGAGGGAAGCTGAAGAAGAGCAAGAGGGAGAAGATGTGCCTATTGTTGATGATCTTGGTCAGGTCATTAATGATGCTTAGAGAGAATGCGAAAGTGAAAAGGAGAAGATCAAGTTCGCTCGCATGCTAGATGATCATAAGAAATTATTGTACCCGACAGCCACAGAGGAGCAAAAAAAAGCTGCGTACCGTACTGGAATTGTTGCAATGGAAGACAAAGAATGGTATATCTGACAAGGGATTTGGACAATTATTGACTATTCAGAAAAAGATGCTTCCAAAGGGAAACGAATTACCAACAACTACGTATGAAGCAAAACAGATCGTCTGTCCTCTGGGGTTAGAAATCCAGAAGATACATGCATGTCCCAATGATTGTATCCTCTACTGCGGGGAGGGCTATAAGGATTTGGATGAATGTCCGGTATGCCACGCATCGCGGTACAAGATCAGACGAGATGACCCTGGTGATGTTGATGGCGAACGTCCGAGGAAGAGAATACCTACCAAGGTTATGTGGTATGCTCCAATAATACCACGCCTGAAGCATCTCTTTAGAAACAAAGACCATGCCAAGTTGTTGCGATGGCACAGTGAAGACCGTAAGGTAGACAATATGTTGAGACACCCTGCCGATGGGTCCCAATGGCGAAGAATCAATAGAGAATTCCCAGAGTTTGTGGAGGACGCAAGAAACTTAAGGTTCGCTTTAAGTACAGATGGCTTGAACCCTTTTAGGGAGCAGAGCAGTAGTCATAGCACAGGACCCGTTACTCTATGTATCTATAATCTTCCTCCATGGTTGTGCATGAAGCGAAAGTTCATAATGATGCCAGTGCTCATCCAAGGACCCAAGCAGCCTGACAACAACATCGATGTGTACCTGAGGCCCTTAGTTGACGAACTTATGCTTTTGTGGAATAAACCGGGTGTACGTGTGTGGGATGAGTTCAAACAGGAATACTTTGACCTGTGAGCAATGTTGTTCGTAACAATCAATGATTGGCCGGCTCTTAGTAATATTTCAGGACAAACAAATAAGGGATATAATGCCTGCACACACTATTTTGAGGACATTGAAAGTTTATATTTGAAAAAATGTCGAAAGGTCGTGTACCTCTGGCATCGTCGGTTCCTTCTTGCGAATCACCCCCTTAGAAAGAAAGGGAAGCATTTTAAAGGTAAGACAAACCATCGCACCAAGCCTCTCAACCGAACTGGTGAGGATGTATTTGATATGGTGAAGGATGTGAAAGTAGTCTTTGGAAAGGGACCAGGGAGCAAACATGTTCCGAAGGATGCTAACGGACGCGCACCTATGTGGAAGAAGAAGTCCATATTTTGCGAGCTACCTTATCGGCAAGTGCTAGAGGTCCGCAGCGCGATTGACGTAATGCACCTAATGAAGAATATCTGTGTAAACCTACTAGGATTCATGGGTGTGTATGGGAAGAGTAAGGACACAATTGAAGCCCGACAAGACCTGCGATGTTTAAATGAACGAGAAAAACTGCATCCAGAGAAGACAGATGATGTACGCCAATACTTAAGACCAGCAAGCTACACACTTAGCAAGGAAGAGAAAAAAAGCATGTTCGAATGTCTAGATAGCATTAAAGTCCCATCTGGATTCTCCTCGAACATAAAGGGTATAATAAGTATGTCAGAGAAGAAATTTCTAAACTTAAAGTCTCATGACTGCCACGTCCTTATGACACAATTGCTTCCAGTTGCATTAAGAGGAATTCGACCTCCAAATGTACGTTTAGCCACTATGAAGCTATGTGCATTCCTCAATGCAATTTCTCAGAAGGCAATCAATCCAGGAGATCTGACAAAGCTACAAAATGATGTGGTTTAGTGTCTTATCAGCTTTGAGTTGGTGTTCCCCCCATCCTTCTATAATTTCATGACGCACCTCCTAGTTCACCTAGTCAAGGAGATTAGTATTCTTGGTCCCGTGTTTCTACACAATATGTTTCCCTTTGAGAGGTTCATGGGAGTCCTGAAGAAATACGTTCACAATCGTGCTCGTCCAGAAGGAAGCATGACCAAGGGGTACGGGACAAAGGAGGTTATTGAGTTTTGTGTTGATTTTATTCCATACCTTGACCCGATTGGGGTTCCTAAATCGCGATACGAGGGGAGACTAAGTGGAAAGGGAACACTAGGGAAAAAAGCATATGTCAGTGCGGAGGACGATTGTTTCAATAAAGCACACTACACCATTCTACAAAACTCCTTGGTGGATCCGTATATCGAGGAACACAAGGGCATCCTAAGATCCTAGTTTCCAGGGAGAACTGAACATTGGATTACTCGTGAGCACATGCAAACTTTTGGTCGTTGGCTACGGAAAAAATGTCAAGATGATGAGAGTCTTGATGAGCAATTGTACTTGTTGGCTAGGGAACCATCGTGGCATATCGTCACATACAAAGGGTACGAGATAAATGAGAATACATTTTATATAGTAACTCAAGATAAAAAGAGCACCAACCAAAATAGTGGTGTCCGCATTGATGCCACGGACCCGAGTGGGAATAAGCAAACATATTATGGCCGCATAATAGAGATATGGGGACTAGACTACGGACCCACTTTTAAGGTCGCTTTGTTTCGGTGCCAATGGGTGAAGGTGACTAGAGGCGGGGTAATAGTTGACAATGACTATGGAATGACAACTGTGGATCTCAACAATCATGGGTACAGAGACGAACCATTTGTCTTAGCCAAGGATGTGAATCAGGTGTTCTACGTAAAGGATATCTGTACGAAACCAAAGAGAGGGATAAACGACAACTCAAAAAGTGAGCCAAAACGCCACATTGTTCTTTCAGGGAAAAGAAACATCGTGGGAATCGAGGATAGGCCAGACTTATCAGAGGATTATGAAAAGGACGACCAACTCCAACCGTTTGTAGTAAACAAAGACCCAATCATCATGCTAAATAATGAAGACACTCCATGGTTACGCAGTGATCACGACCAAGGGACATACATTAGGAACAAGCTTGCTGCTGTTGCCATCACTTAATATATTGTATGATTGCTCAATATATGGCTCAATATGTGTAATTTTAGCATCATGCTACTGTATGATTGCTCAATATATGGCTCGATCATGTGTTTACATTCCCACGTGCGTTTTTGGAAATAATCTAGTGAAAACCCAAAATTTTAAGGCTACGATACTGCAAAAACTAATATCCTGTCCAAAACATATAGTTTAAAGGATTTACATTGAAAAACATGTTTTTGAATGTTTTTGAAATGTTTTTGAATTGAAAATGTTTAGGGTCCCAAAATACTGTTGTAAGTATACAAATTTTGAAATTTAAAATTTAAAATTATCCATAGATCTCTAATGTTGACATGGTCTATATGAGAGTTATAGTTATCGATACGATATACAACTTTATAGTTGCAAAGTTTTTTATTTGAACTCGTTTAGCAAATATGTGTTTTAAGTTTTTTATTTTAAAATCTATAAACTTTGATCACATATTTGGGATACTAGACAACTTGAAAAAAAAAGGTTTTAACTACAATTTTTTGAATTGTATCAATAACTATAACTTTCGTATAGACCATGTCAATATCCGAGAATGCTAGACAATTTTAAATTTTAAATTTCAAAATTTGTATAATTTTACAATTGTATTTTGGGACCCTAAACAGTTTCAATTAAAAAACTTTACAACTACAAAGTTGTAGATCATGTCGAGGGCTACAATATTGGTGTAAAGTTTGTGTTCGTCCAAGTTTGTTTGAATCCATTTAGACCAGGATGACACCTGAAGCCAAGTTTATGGACCTAGAATTGACATTTTCAAAATAGAGTGACCTAGATAACACGTCTTACCAACTTCGAGAACCGGTCATACATATTGCTCTTTTGAATGGGCACTTGGGCAGCATGCAACCTAGAGTTTTCATTCGCTTCATCTAGGTTGGCTTAAGCTCTAGTTTTGTTTCTCACACTAGTAGACAATACCTCAACGCTAGTGGTATGCAATATTTTCTACAGGCGGTTTCGTTTATCATGCGTCTATAGAAATAAAACGGTTTCGAACCGCCTATAGAAATCGATTTCTGCATGTGGTTTGCTTGAGAAAACCGAAAATACTTGATTTCTACAGGCGGTTCCTTAATAAAATCGCCTGTATAAATCGATTTATACATACGGCTCCTTAAGAAATCTTGTCACTAAAAATACTTGGACACTGATTTTTTTGATTTTTGTAAATGACCTTGGATGGAAAAATTCCTAAATAAAAGTTGTAGATCTCAAAAAGTTATGAAACTTTGTAGTTCATAACCTTTTCATTTGAAAATCATCCTATCATCGAAAACTACATTCGAATTTGTCAAATTTAAAATTAATTTTTTGTAAACGACGTCTGATGGAAAAACTTTCTAAACAAAAGTTGTAGATCTTGATACGAAACATTGTAGTTGATAATTTTTTCATTTGAATTCGTTTAGTGACTCAAACAATCAATTTACACTCGGTTTTGTATAATATGTGGGGAACTGAAACGAAATCTGTACATATGTGACTAATGGATGGAGCGGTTGAGGATGGAACGCACGAAGGTGAGGTTGTGGGTTCGGATACCACGGCCGCCAACCGCGTAGCACGTGATTTTACGCGAAAAATGCGTGATATGCAACTTGCGACGAGACGGGCGGCTCACTAGTCAGCCTTTTGCCAAAATTAATTTTCTTTCTATTTTAAAAACCCGATTTTGGACAATTATTCCTACAGGCGGTTTCTTAAGAAAACCGCATGTAGAAATTGATTTCTAGTGATGGTTCTTAAGGAACCACCGGTATTGTGCTCCCATTTCTATTAGCCCCCAACGCATGCAATTTTGAAAAATACCAGTAGAAATGTGTTTAAAACTGCTTGAATAGTACTCTTGTGTACTAGTGTCATCTTGTTACGTGCAAAGTAATTTGTAAGGATGCATGTGTCGCAAAACAAGCAGCATGCTGGAACGACAGAACAAATTGCAATTTGGAGTTTTACCCCTTTTCTGTTCTCTCTTTCTTATGTTTGCATTTTAGATGCGTTTGCACACTCTTACCTCGTTAGTGAATGTTTGATGTTGGACTTTTTTCCATAATCGTTTTCGAAATTGTACTAAGAAGAAAAGGCACGCCATGCACAAACCTTTCACTACTACAAAATTGATTTATAGCAACGCCTCAATTTTTTTGGTTTTCAAATGAGCCGCCTCAACAAATGGATTTGTATGGGTTGTTTGGTGTTATGAGCCGCCCCTACAAATAGCTCTATTTATAGGGCCGGCTCAATATCCAGCCGCCCCTAAAAATCTGATTTGTAGGGATGGTTCTATATTGAGCCGTCCCTACAAATAGACGTCAAATATTAAATTTTTAATATTAAAATTTTGAATTTTTCAAAATGACCTCGAACCAAGAAATGACCAAAATAAAAATTGTAGATCTTGAAAAGTTATAGACTTTTTGTTGTTTACAAATTTTTGATTTGAATTCATTTGTTGCTTCAAAATTCTGTTACAAAATTAATTTTCAAATTGTTGAAGAACTCTGATAACTCTTTTTTTCATCTCTGGCTAAAACTTATAACTAGACTTTCTCCTTCATACTAATTTCAAATTACTTGTTTTATTTCCTAAAATTTTCTAAAATCATGTTCTATCAATTTATTGTGTTGTTGATCTATTATTTTGGTCATATTTTCTTGTGAAGTTTTCAAAATTTGAATTTTAAAAATAACAACTTGAAATAATATTTTGAAACATTAAAAGATTTTAGCTTATGAAGTTATCAACAACAATCTTTGGGAGAGATTTATGAATTTGTGAGCGAACAATATATACTACCACCTTATTGAATGGAGAAATGACCAAAACAAAAGTTGTAGACCTTGTTGAGTGCTACAAGATTGTTGTTGATGAATTGTTTAGCTCAAATCATTTGATATTTCAAAATCTGGTTTGAAGTTGTAATTTTTTGAATTTTAAAATTTAAATTGTTCAAACCAAGTCACATGAAAATATGACCAAAACAAAATTTGTAGATCTTGATCAGTATTAGAACTTTGTAGTTGACAACATTTTCAATTGAAATCATTTTGTCTTGGTAAACTACAATTTGAATCCCCCAACTGATTACTGAGTCCGCCATCACCACACAGCGAGCATCGTGAAGCACCAAATCTGGTTTGATTTGATTGCAGGCATCCTCCGCTCTGGGCGGCCGTTCATACAAGAACAGGTTCACGTACAAATGGTAACTGCGGTCATAGCACTCCACACCTCTCCAGTACACGGCGAGAGCGATGGGTCTTCCTAGCTATTCCTTGTCCTTTGTGTGTAACTGCGCGAGAAGTGGAGCATGGTGTACTACTACATGGCCACCAGAGCTTTCGCGGTCATTTCAAGCGGCCCTTTGTTAGTAGTTTTAGCTTCAACCAGCACATGGAGTTTCCATTCACTTGAGCTAGATTGTTGGCTTAAGCTCCACTTCTGTTATCATGTTATTATTATGTGCAAAAAATTGGAATGAGTCAGTATCACAAAACAAGCAGCGTGCAAGTAGAATTGTAATTTGAAGCCGCATTCTTTTTTTTTTGTTCTTTCTCTTTCTTATGTTTGCATCTCGAATGTTTGGTGCTCGACTTTTTCTATTATAGGTTGACCCTCATTTTCAGAAGCAAAACCCTATGAGGCCTGTATTTGTAAAATAGGTTGAGCCCAGTCCAGTCGATCTCTGTTAGTTTCCCAGCATTTATAAAAGTAGCCTTGGATTTTGCATCCCCCACAACCCTCTCCAACCGCAAAAAACAAACGCCTCGCCTCTTCACTATCAGACCCTCAATCTCCACTTGCACACAATTGGCCCTTCATGGACGCTACCCCTCTCCGGCCAGCCACATGATGTCGTGGCACCCACACCCTACCCTACAAATTGCCTCGGACAAAACTGCTCCCACCCACCCTGGCAATTGCATCAAAAGTGGAGGCAAGGGATCCTTTCGGTGGTGCTAGCTGGATACTGGGTTCGGTGGTGGGAGTCCTCACCGCAAGACTACACCTCGATCAACTCCTCTTTGTGTGGTGTGTTTTTTTCTTCTCTAACATGAAGGACAGCTGCATATTATTATATTAAGAAGAACAAAAGGCAACCCAG
>CM039120.1:48827643-48837933 GCA_022036555.1 Microstegium vimineum
TAGGTATGTATTAATATATGTAGATTAAACTATGGTATCGAATAGAGGACAAAATAATGTTTAATCACAGGTCAATGATAGATGATAGTTAACGCGTGCACCCTGTTATCAGATTTCTTCTCGAAACAGAATGGGTTCAAACTTTATGTATTTTATATTTATGAACATGCCTCTTACTGAAAGAAGGATAAAAAAAATCTTCAGAAAAAATAGTGCAAGAAAAATGTAATTACTGTATTGTACAGACTTTCATTGCTGGGCAGTTACTGGTAAAATTCAGGGCAGACACGCACAATGCCACATTTGAGGAGGGTCTCTTTATTTCTTCATCATATTCCTGTTACTTCGTTCTCTTTTCATTACTTCTCTTTCCTGATTCGTTGAAAGTTGTTGGCAGGTGGGTGTGAAGGACAAACCACTAACTAATAATAAGTATTGTACAAGTATATCATTTTTCGACATAAAATTAATGTCGTGCTAAAACCATAATTTCCATAGGAAACAATATACTTCCCTCCGTTTCAAATTATAAGTCGTTTTGACTTTTTTGGTACATCCACTTTGTTATGTATCTAGATATAACAATATGTCTAGATGCATAGCAAAATGGATGAACCAAAAAAATCAAAACGACTTATAATTTGGAACGGAGGGAGTACCTTGTAAAAAACAGATATAGTATGATCTTAGAGGATGGCATTATGCAGGCATTTACAAGCACCAATGCACATCGAAGCCTGCCATTTATTTACTTAATATAATGTCACCAAGACCAATATAAAATGCATGAGGGTATAGCCCATCATTTCACACGCAATGGAGAACAAAGAGTGGTTAAGGTAGGCGAAAATGGCCGACGGAAAACTCAGCTGCTATATAGAAATATGAATCATGGAATGGAAGGCTCCAGGAAATAGGCTAATACATGTTCATTGTGATCCGCTAATACATATTGTGTGTCAGCCCTGTAGAGTTGGATTGGTCAACTGGACAAATCTCATATTGATCTCAGATGTTACATATACAGGTTACATCAGTCGTAGCCTTTGGCAGCGGTCGAGATCGGGCGAGGCCGGGCACTGAGCGGATCTGGGCACCGTGTGGTGACCGCTCGGGCAGTCGCGCGTCTTCCGGTGGAGTGGGCGCGACGGGTGCGCGGAGAGAGTTGGACGTGCCAGCGCTGAAGGCTCCTCTGTTGGAGACCTGGTTCCACTGACAAGCCCACGATGAGGGAAACTATAACAATAGCTGAAGCTCTGTCCATGTATCTGACCGTACCCCTGCGGTGCTTTATTCAGGACCAGACATCAGCCACTGAAACAGTATGGAACCAAGCTCATGGAAACTGCACATAGCAGCATCAATGTGTTATGAACTTATGATGGATTGAGTAGGACCAGTGTGGAATTTAAGCATTCAAAATTGATTGTACTGCTTTTAAATACAGCCAAATAATAATTAGTAGATGAAGTTTGAATTGGCCATATAAGAGCGCTCAAAGTAGCAGCAAAGCGCATATATATATAGAAGAAAATAGGCAAGAAAAATGACTGTAGTCTTTGTTTCCCTGTCTTGTAAATGCATTCTCACATGACTACATTGTCACCAACCAAACAACAAATATGATAGCACGATATTTTTTATGTTTACCATATTTATAGTTCTCCCTTCTAGTTTAGTCTAGAATATTAACAAGCTAACATACCCTGTGATGCTTCGACAGTGTCCTTGTACATCAACTTCCGAAATGCATTAATAATATCTTTAAGGTAAAGAGGTTTAGGAAGCTTGAACTGAGTTCCCGACAAATCAAAATTTCTATTGTGTTTAGTAAAGAACTATTTTCAATTACATTAACTATATAGCACAAACAATTATTTTAGACAGTTACAATCGATTTTCAAAGCTGGTTTTAAAAATCCTTTTGACACTATCATTTGTGAAAATGAGGTATTTACAAAATGGTTTTGGAACAGTCCTTGAAAATAAATTTTAGGATGTATTTTCAAGCTAAATTTGTCAGTGAACCTAAAAATATATTTTAAAAAAAAACACTTCTGCAAAAGTTTCACTTTTTCCATGCTAATTCCACAATACTGCATTTTCAAGAATCCAAACCGGCCACCTCTTCGCTTGTATGAGACATCTTTACCACCACACAATCACCTATGATGAATTTCAAGAGGCAATCCTTTTTATATTAACTTTTACCAATCTTGTACTCAATATTTTGTCCATAATGCGATGTTGTAGGTGGTCGTCTTTTTTTTTAATCTTTTTTCCGGCAATCCAGAGATACTGCTGTTTTAGTGTGGTTGTGTGTGTGGTTTGGGGCCTTGTAAGACTCCCTTTTTTCTTCCTTTAATATAATGACACACAACTCTCCTGTGTGGTCAAGAAAAAAAATTATTTTGTCCATAATCGATTCAAATAAAAATATTGTCAACTAAAAGGGTTATATCTCATTGAGTAGTACAACATTGATATATATATATATATATATAGGTCGAGTTTATATCCAAATTAATTTTGTGTCACACATAAATTTAAATTTAGGAACAAAACCAGATTACACCATAATTTTCAGAGTTTTCAAATCCATTTTCAAAAGCATTTTTAATCCACACATTGCATTTAATCAAATGCACCAGCATGTATGCATAAACAAGTTCTAAACCTCATGATGGATTTCAATTGAATGAAATTTTTTGTTTTCCTATTTGTTTTCATGAGCACCAAAATACACAATTAAATCATTTTAGCTTTATTTCAAAAGAAACAAAT
The DNA here is from genome assembly GCA_022036555.1 of Microstegium vimineum. NCBI lineage: Eukaryota > Viridiplantae > Streptophyta > Magnoliopsida > Poales > Poaceae > Microstegium > Microstegium vimineum. The sequence continues at coordinate 48,830,428 of CM039120.1, forward strand.
TTTAGAGTGTTACATTGTGTTATTAGGGTGGTCTTAAATTTTATTTTTAGCTTCCGTAATTATTCACCGCCACTTCCTCTAATTTCCTATCTTAGTAAGTGTGTGAATCGATCCTACCAGCGAGATTTTATAAACTGTGCTCATGGTAAGAGTATTTACTCAGCTCCTTTTATTTAGATTCCTAGAATGAGTGCACTAGAAACATTGTGCAAACCATACAAGATACAACCATTCCAGTGTCTTGAATTTATTTCAATCTTCAGCTCTAGATGTTGTGTGGCTCTCTGGTTTGGGTTAAGAGTATATATAGTAGAGTGCTTTCAACTATAGTGTAGTACATCCTTGTTGGTCTGCAGTACAGCTTTAATTGTCACCCTGCATCGTATTGAAATATATACCATCCCATCACCAAGGGCACCATCTTATTTTAGCATTACACACTCGCCCTTTAGTTTGACCACACAAAGAAAAAAGAGCCATGGGTAGTGGCGGTGAAAATGAGGGCAACGTACCTCATGGCAGTAGGAATTCTTCCAGTCCCATGTAGGAATGGTAGGCACTGGGAAATGGGGTACTGGTGATTCTAGGGCACATGGATCCGGGGCAGTAGCTACTGCCACTGAACATCAATCTGTTAACACTTGTTGTCTTGGTGATGTGTATGTGACCGTACATCACTAAACAAGCAGATATGCTCCATTCGCTGAGACAATGTTTGCTCCGGTGGCCAGGTAGCAAACGACGAAAGGGCAAGCGCTCTTGGCATCCTGTTTAACATGTACTCCCTCCATTTCAACTTGTAAGACATTTCAAAAATCTTGAAGAGTCAATGAATTTTGACCAAACTTATATGATAATATAATAAAATTTATGATGCTAACTAAGTATTTATTAGATTCTTCATCAATTATATTTTTATAGTATATTTATTTTATGTCACAAATATTTATAATTTTTTCTATAATTTTGATCAAACTTAAGATGCTTTGACTATCTAAGATTTTTAGAATCTTACTATTACTAATTGGAGGCCCCAATGAAACCTCCACGTTAATTCTCACTAGATACACCAAAAAAAAATAAATACTAAAAATTCTCTCATTAATTAGAAACATGGACCCGTTAAATTTATAGGCTCTTGCGATCTAAGACCATTAGATCTATTTTATATCAAGCAAATTACCACCGTCTACCATTATTTCATTATTTATAGATAAAAAAAGGAAAACAAATAAATCCATTATTTAGAAGATATACGTACCAAAAGAAAGAGAGAGAAAAGATATAATAAATAAATACACTGTATATTTATTTTTCCCCGGCTTGCAGCCAATGATGACGAGATAGCTTGAGGGGATCATCGCGGGTGATCGTTCACACCACTAGAACCGGCTTTTAACCCCGGTCTCTGGTCTGTAAGGGCCTTTAACCCGGTGTCTGAACTGGGACTAAGGATTTGGGACTAAATGTTTCCCCTTTAGCCTCGGTTCGCACAACCGAGGCTAAAGCCCGACCTTTAGCCCCAGTTGATATTACCAACCGGGGCTAAATACTCTTTTTTTTTATTTTGGTATTTCTTATTTTGGTTTTCCAATTAGATTAGGTATTCAAATATGTGTATTCTTCACTTCTAATACATGTATTCACGCACTTATAAGTTAGTTTCAAACATTAAACACAAATAAACTATGAAACTCTATAAGTATAATATATATGCAACATAAAATTTACATCATTATCCATTGTTACTTGATTTAAGACATAAATGCTCTCGCCACTTAAATATCATACAGATGTTCGTCTTGATTTGGCTTGAGTGATTCGGCCCACTTGAACAGACGTTTCAGGCGTGGTATTATAGGAGCATATCACATAACTTTGGCAGGGATTTTCTTCCTATGACGCTCTTCGCCCTCAACATCACTAGGGTCATCTCGCCTGATCTTATACCGCGACGCTTTACATACGGGGCATTCATCCAAATTTTCGTAGTCCTTGCCACGGTACAGGATGTAGTCATTAGGACATGCATGTATCTTTAGGATTTCTAATCCCAGAGGGCACACGACCTGTTTTGCTTCGTACGTAGTGGCAGGCAATTCGTTAGGCTTCGAAAGCATATTTTTATTAATCCTGAGTAATTATCCAAATGTCTTGTCGGATATGCCATTTTTTGTCTTCCATTGTAGCAACTCCAGTGTTGTACCCAACTTATTTTGTCAATCTTCGGCGCTCGGGTATAGTAGTTTCTTGTGATCCTCTAGCATGAGGTCAAACTTAGCTTTCTCTTTTTCACTTTCACAATATCTTTGTGCATCACGAATGACTTCGCCAAGACCATCATCTTCAGAAAGTGTGTCCTCTGCCCCTGCCTCTTCTTCTTCTACTTCCACCATTGCAGTATCATTGAAGTCACCATATTGAGCAATAATGTCGTCAGAGTCCAATTGCTCTTCTTCGTCTTCTTCCATCATAATTCCAGTTTCTCTATGTTTGGTCCAACAAATATAGTTTGATATGAAATCAACATGAGAGCTTGAAGATAGTAACCTTTCAACGAGTCGATGGAGGCGTAGAAGTGATCAAATGAAGCAATGACCGAAGAGGAGATGAAGAACAATGAAGAACACACCAAGAACAAGAGCAAGAACAGAGAGGAAGAAATAAGCTCTCGGGCTCGGGTAGGGGATGAAGAGAGTTCAAATAGGGGAGGACCTTTAGTCCCAGTCCATAGAACCAGCCGGGACTAAAGGCCTAAAATTAGCCTCGGTTTGTGCCTTAAACCGGGGCTAAATCTCTAACCCCAGTTGGTGTTACCAACCGCGGCTAAAGGTGGACCTTTAGCCCCGGTTGGTAACACCAACCGGGACTAAAAGTCCCCCCTGACAATGTCTGACCAACGAGCCGTTGGAAGGGGACTTTTAGTCACCAACCGGAGCTAAAAGTCCCTTTAGCCCCGAGCGCAATTTTCATCGGGGCTAAAGCCGATTTTAGAAATCGCCGAAAGGTTTGGTGTGTTCTCTAGTAGTGTCACCCAAATACGTTTGTTCCCTCGCCACAAACAAAATAGCCTAAAATTTAGGTATCAAGGAAATCTGTCAACTAACAGACAAGACGACAATTTCTATCAAGAACGTGAGCATAGTATATACGGAGTATGGAGGAAGTTGGCGTCTGGCCATGCAACCGATATGCATGTTCACTCCAGATGCAAGATGCATCTCATTGGGGACGGAAGGACTGACGTGCGCTAAACATCATGGGATAAAAGGACGGGCGCGCGCTACCGATGTTCATCGACGCCGCGTCGTGGCCATCATATCTACTTCATTCATGTTCGTATAGGAGATAGATGGGCAGACCAGCTGAACACATGGCAGCGCGCGGCTCATCTACACCAAGCAAGGAAAAGAGACAAGTGGCGCAGGAGCAGGCAGCCTGCCGGTGCCTCGACATCCAGCGTGCGCACGCCATCTACATCATAACTAGCACCGGCCACAGGTACAAACTAAGGGTGTGGTCATCTCGCTACAATTAAAATTTAATTTCTCTCCTATGATGTACTAAATTTGACCATCTTGCTACATCGCATAATTAGAATTTAATTTGTCTCCTTTTATTAATTTATACTATTTCGACATGGTCAGTAAAATTTTAATTTAATTTATCTCCTTTTATTTTATACTGTTTTGGTATGGTCAGTAAAACTTTAGATAAGATTAGACCATGAGAAGAACTGTGAAAAATAAAATAAAAGCAAGAATCACTAGAGCATGTGAACAAATAAGTCAGTCATATATGATCCTTATTGGATATCACTTATAATTTTTTGTTTACTTTAATAATAATTTCATTAGATTACTACGAGATTACAAGTTATGAAACATATATAGTTATTAACTGATTCATGGAGTTATCAATAAAGCTTATATATGAAAAAACATGAGTCTCCACAATTATAAAAGATAACTAATTGATCCCACAATATTTTTTTAATAAATTATCCATATCTATCATTATGAAAAATAAACTTTAACCCTTAAGTTTCATTCAGTACCCATACCTGGCATTATGAAAGATAATCTAATGTAATATATATAATATATAATTTGTAAATTATCCATCTCAACTGTTATAAAATTAACAAAAATCTGTAAAATCTTCATGTAAAGGATAATATAAGCTATTATGATAAATAATGCAACATCCATAAGTACAATATATGCACAATGCAATTTGAAATACACCCTTCTATCATAAATTAAGTTAAACCTATGCACAAAGCTATGTTCCACTATGTAGACCATGGAAACATGTATATGTTCAGATAAATATTTATTTTATAAGCTTATCAAGCATGAAAAAGTATCCTTAGCAAACCACATAGTAATGACACTTACAATTCACTTTCAGTTACACATTAATACTCATAATAATAAATTATGTAAGTCGTTATCTTGAAAAAATCTAAGAAATTTAATTGAATATTATATCATGTGATATTAGTAATTTAATATGCATTATTTCTTTAATATAACAAAATTAATAAAATATAATAAATCCCCATCTTGAGTGCCATGGTGCATGCATGCTGAAACAACTATTTATGTCATTGTAAGAACTAACTTGGTAGCCAAGACATAGAATACTATTTCAATAAAATTGAAACTATTGAATAAACGATATAATAAGCATTGGTATTTTGTCACACCCGGTTTTCAGGACAAAACCAGATATACACCATACGTGAGCCCAGTAAGTCAAATCTCACATATAGCCACAGAACAAGGTAATATCAAAACATAATACTTAAATATATAACATATAAGGTCAAAGAAATAACCTTCAAACAACAAATAGCGGAAAGACACTCTGATCTTCGGGTGAAGACTCCAGTCCACAGGGATCAACTGACTGGTTGATCACAAGCCTAACTGCTCGAGACTCTTGCAATCTGGTACCCATCCGGGATTTTTATCCAAATATTGAAAAGTAAACAAGCGTAAGTACTTTCGTACTCAACAAGTATGCATGGGGTTCATGTGGCTCAAAAGGTATGATACTGGTTCAACTGCATAAGCTTTTATATTATCTCAATTTTAGCATAGGATAGCATCAATATAATAAAAAATCCCATTAACCATATGATCAAGTGAACAAGATGTAATGCTTATATGAACAAGTAACAATGATCAATAATAAATAGCAACTAATGAGCTATGACATAAGGACATCACACACTAAGGAGCCCAAGCCGCTCTTGACCATGAGCACGGCTATTATAATAGTTTTACACTCTGCAGAGGTCGTACATCTTTACCCACAAGTCGTGATCCCCATATGCCATCACCTCTACCAAGGAAGTTGTAACGCCCCAGAGTCCAAACGGCTCAGATCCACTCTGCACGCTGAGCGAACCATACCGACCACCATCCCACTTAAGCTTTCGTCCTCGCTTCGCTTAAAAGGATTAACCCGGGGATGGTGGAATGGACTCTAGAAGCCTTATATGTTGGTCTATCCCACCCTAAACAACCAAGGTGGGACTAAACCCTCAACAACATCTCATTAACACACATGGGCCACTACGGGCCAAACGGGCCGGATGTGACATACACCCCCCCCTCAAAGAACTCGACGTCCTCGTCGAGGCCAACATACCCACAACCGGGCAAACGATGACCAGGAACGTTCCCTCTTAGCACACGCGACCGTGCGCCCAGTGTCGACACATGTGTCATGTCGTGTGCCCCGTAGAGCCTACACACGCAATGAACCTACCATGTCCGCACACCTGGCCCGCACATGCCCGCTGCCGCGAAGGTCGGCTCTGATACCATTTGTAACGCCCCAGAGTCCAAACGGCTCAGATCCACTCTGCACGCTCAGCGAACCATACCCACCACCATCCCACTTAAGCTTTCGTCCTCGCTTCGCTTAAAAGGATTAACCCAGGGATGGTGGGATGGACTCTAGAAGCCTTATATGTTGGTCTATCCCACCCTAAACAACCAAGGTGGGACTAAACCCTCAACAACATCTCATTAACACACATGGGCCACTACGGGCCAAACGGGTCGGATGTGACAGAAGTGGAGCAGGGTACACTACGAGACCGTTCACAGGTTCCACTAGTAGGTAACAACCCGCTATATGTTTCCTCAATGGTTAGTGCTACCCCTCTTACGAGGGCACTAAGGTGAGCCCCTCTTGCGCCCTTTCGGGTAAGTTTCCACAAATCAGTAGAAGTCTAATACTAAGTCAAGTCAGAGCCATATAGCTTGTGGTTGCACTGTAAGTCCTGGGGTAATCTACTTACAGAAATATCCCTATGAGTAAGAACATAGGTTGAGGTGCCTGTTGTTCCACCTATATTCCACATTGCTAAAAAGTCATCTTTTATTGTCATTGCATATATCATTAATCAAGTTTACATGGTCATAGTCATTTTCTTGACACTAGCATCCTACTACCCAAATGCATATGTTCCCAGGGTGACAAGGGATAAGGTACAATACTAGGGCAACTTTATAGGGTAACAAGGAAACTCATGCATATGATTAATTAGTGATTATAGTGAATAGGATAACAAGGATGATCCCATGTAATACTTTCCTTAAAATCAGATTCCTCTTCTAGTTCAAGTATTCCAAAATCTTCAAAAATACCAACTTCTCCTTGATCTCCAACGCAAAACTCACTGATTGGACAATAATTAACAAATCACCACACAAGCATCTGATCATACAAAGCATACAAACATGGCTAAATTAGAACAATACACCAATCAATGAAAAAGATTTAAAAAGGAAACTACGCATCTCTTCGACCACATAGACGCGAAGAACACACTAATCAGAGCTACGATGATCGAGATACATCTATCGAAAGGTTTGCTTATATGACAAAGAATTATGAGCTTTATTAGTTTTAACTATATAAAGGAGTGTATAAAGTATTTCAGTGAAACACACTTATATTTGGATTTCGAAAACGAAAGTAGAAACTATCGATATTTTATGTGTAAAACAAGTTGCATATTTGTTAATCAAGATAGGGTTTGAAACCATGAAAATACAGAGCTATTAACATGTTATTAAAGATCACTAATGAAAAGGTTAATTTGTCACGAGACTAACGCAACTTGAACGGATCGAATCGGATCTAAAACGGAGAAGTTACGATTTAAACGAGATTTGAGATTAAAACAAGGGTTTAAAAAGACATTAAATAAATCTATAATTTCAAAGTTCAAAAACATGAGTGATTAGGTTTTCATAGAATATCTCATCGCTACGAATCTAACGCAATTTGAATGAATAAAAACGGAGTTGAAACAGAGATTTTATGAGCAAAAGAAGTTGGTGGCATTTTTGTAAATCTAGGAAAGCGTACTTTGAAAGAAACAGACAGGGTTCTGTTTTAGAAAAGGAGAAAGCACAAACCGATAATACGCTTTGGACTGCGGGTTGGTTGCTATAACTTAGGGTCTCTTTTGCAAAAACA
>CM039120.1:48838033-48899446 GCA_022036555.1 Microstegium vimineum
GTAAGAACATAGGTTGAGGTGCCTGTTGTTCCACCTATATTCCACATTGCTAAAAAGTCATCTTTTATTGTCATTGCATATATCATTAATCAAGTTTACATGGTCATAGTCATTTTCTTGACACTAGCATCCTACTACCCAAATGCATATGTTCCCAGGGTGACAAGGGATAAGGTACAATACTAGGGCAACTTTATAGGGTAACAAGGAAACTCATGCATATGATTAATTAGTGATTATAGTGAATAGGATAACAAGGATGATCCCATGTAATACTTTCCTTAAAATCAGATTCCTCTTCTAGTTCAAGTATTCCAAAATCTTCAAAAATACCAACTTCTCCTTGATCTCCAACGCAAAACTCACTGATTGGACAATAATTAACAAATCACCACACAAGCATCTGATCATACAAAGCATACAAACATGGCTAAATTAGAACAATACACCAATCAATGAAAAAGATTTAAAAAGGAAACTACGCATCTCTTCGACCACATAGACGCGAAGAACACACTAATCAGAGCTACGATGATCGAGATACATCTATCGAAAGGTTTGCTTATATGACAAAGAATTATGAGCTTTATTAGTTTTAACTATATAAAGGAGTGTATAAAGTATTTCAGTGAAACACACTTATATTTGGATTTCGAAAACGAAAGTAGAAACTATCGATATTTTATGTGTAAAACAAGTTGCATATTTGTTAATCAAGATAGGGTTTGAAACCATGAAAATACAGAGCTATTAACATGTTATTAAAGATCACTAATGAAAAGGTTAATTTGTCACGAGACTAACGCAACTTGAACGGATCGAATCGGATCTAAAACGGAGAAGTTACGATTTAAACGAGATTTGAGATTAAAACAAGGGTTTAAAAAGACATTAAATAAATCTATAATTTCAAAGTTCAAAAACATGAGTGATTAGGTTTTCATCATGAATATCTCATCGCTACGAATCTAACGCAATTTGAATGAATAAAAACGGAGTTGAAACAGAGATTTTATGAGCAAAAGAAGTTGGTGGCATTTTTGTAAATCTAGGAAAGCGTACTTTGAAAGAAACAGACAGGGTTCTGTTTTAGAAAAGGAGAAAGCACAAACCGATAATACGCTTTGGACTGCGGGTTGGTTGCTATAACTTAGGGTCTCTTTTGCAAAAACAGCATGGCCATCTGGCGTGTGGTGGCTGAGGTGGCGCCATGTGGCATGTGGCGTGTGGTGGCTGGTCCACGACGATGCACCCGCCGACGTGGCCGTGGACTCGGTGCGGTGGACTCTGTCCACGCTATGTTGTCGACCGAACCGGTATCCCACAAAATGGATCTAATCTAAGCCGTAGATTCGCGGATGGATGGCCCAGAACAGAAGGGGAGAAAGAGAGAGGGAGTCGACCGGAGCAGAAGGCCGGCGCGGTGGCTCCATGGCCGGAGTGCGGCGGCGGGATTCCAATACGGGGCTACAGGGCACGATTCGGGACGGGAAAAGGATGGCAGGAGAGAGAAGTGCGAGGCGAACTCGCTCCTGCTATCGGTTAAACCGATTTCATCGTGGAGACGACGGCGCGCGTGATGGGGCAGCTCGGTTCGCCGGCGAGATCTCAGCGAGCACAGACAGAGAGATAGGGAGCGGGAGAGAGGGCAATAAGGCACCTGGGGACCTTCCTTACCCTGATCAGGAGCTCTACGTAGGGCTAAGGGAGGTAGAGGGGCACGACAGCAGCGAGACCTAAGTGGTGGCGGCGGCGGCTCCAAATGGAGCTCGCGGAAGCGGGATTCTAGGGCTCGCAGGGCGCTGCTAGGAGCATGGATGGGGGCGGAAGGGATGCGGCCGTGCGGGCGTGGCTTTTATAGCCTAGAGGGGCGTGACGGGGAGGGAAGGGGATCCCTCGCTCGGCGGGAAAAAGGAAGGCGATGGCTTCCTTCCGTCCAGAGGAGGAAGACGGTGGTGGAGCGGCTGACTGATGGCCCCCGCGGTGTCAGTGGGTGAAGGGACAAGGCCCACAAGCAGAGAGAGGGAGGGGGAAAGGAGCGCGTCCGTGCGGCTCGCTGGGCCGGCCTGCTGGGCTGCTCACTGGGCGAGAAGGGAGAAAGGTCGAGGGGGAGAGGGAGAGCTGGGCCAAAAGCAGAGAGAGGGTGAGGGAGGGTTTTCCTCTTTTCCTTTTTATTTCCTTTGTTTTTCTTTTACTTCAAGGCCTAGTTTCAAAACATTTTTCAAATTCAGTTTTAAAATTTTGAAACCTCCAGTCAAGTCAATAAACCAAATGCACAAGCATGTATGCACAAACATGTTGCTACCTTCTAATATTTTTTAATTTGTTGAAAATGTTTTTATTTTCCTACATTTTTATGAGCACAAAAAAAATCATAATTAAATCATTTTATGGCTATTTCCTTAAAAAGCAAATTTTAGGGTGTTACATATTTCAAATTAACACATGTATAAACATTAAAAACTCTAGATCAAAAGTTGAATGTTAAAAAATAGATTTTTATAATATCGCATAAAGTGATGAAATAAGAGTTTATATATATTTTAAGTTTAATTTATGTTTGAACTAAATACATATCATGTTAGAAAAATATTATCCTAGAAATTATTACACATGGAACCGGTAGAAATAAAAAAAAATAGATCCTACAATATTCTTCCAAAACCTAAAACTTTTTGTGATCAAATTGGTAGACTATAATCAACAATGTAAATAATAGTTGTTGTATCTAATCAATTAATAAGCACAAAATTTAGGGGAGAATAAACTAAAGGTTTATGTCTTCAAAATATAAAACTATAGCTAAAGCCATCATAGTTTAAACAAATGGCTCAACTAAATGTATATTGGAGATAACAGAGGTGCTATGTAAATAAAAAAACCGAATGGATTGATAGATTTATTAAAACTGAATATCGGCTATAGAGTACCTATTATAGCTATTATTTCAGAACATTAGTGAAGCAAAAAAGAAATACTATATGTAATTTAAATCGTTAGCTGTCTCCTAAGATTCTAGCCCCAAAATAATAACAAACCAAACTTCAATGGTATGGACGTACTAACAATTAACCTTGATGATTACAATTAGTGAAAACTGTTGAAGGTATGCATCTAAATGAACTAAACTTCTAATAGTGTTATCCACACGTTCAATTTCTCAAGAGGGAAGTTCAACACCCATATATTCCACAAAGTCAGCCATGCTGGGACACAAACAAATGAAGGAAAAAAAAAACTAACCATGAAAATGAAACTAATGTCACATCATTAGCTGTGACATAACGATCCCTCTCAATAATTATGCCAAAGAAAATCCTATATATACATGTGTGGCAGTCTGGATTCAAATCAAAGTTAACTGTGTAAAGTAATTTTAGTTAGTACATATTAAATAATCATTTTAATTGCTTAAGTATCTCAAAATTAGCCCGTGCAGGAGCACGGGTTGATGGACTAGTGAGTTATAATTTGGAATGGAAGGAGTACTATTGTACCTCCAGAGGTTGTTTGCAAATGGAGGAGAAGCAGTGGGTAAGGTGTACAAATACAGGGAGAACAGAGAATGCTGGTTACACCTCACTTTAGTTACTTTTCAAAGCTTTTAATAAAAATTTCAGTAGGAGCTCACACACCTCATGTTTCGTGAAAAAACAGAGAAGAAGGCGGGTACACACTAGCAAGCAGGGGCAGCCACATACGGCACAGATCAAGAGGAGGAAACCATTAACCATCTGATGGTGTCTTGAGTCTTCGCTCGGCAGTTCTGGTTCTATTTGCTCCAGCATTTTGGGATCCAACAATTCTGCCTACAACTTTCAAATCATGCTTTTGATTTGTGGTGGGAAAAAGCAAGCAATGCTACTATTGGGTTAACGAGGAAGGGACTCAACTCTCTTGTGATCCTAGAAGCTTGGACCGCCTTATGGAATCATCACATAGATGTGTTTTCGACGGAGCTACTCCCTTTTTCGGTGGTGCTTTGGGTTTGCTTTATAGAAGAGTTTGTTGTGGGTTGTGGCGGATCCAAGGGCTATCTTTTTTTGGCTTCCTCTCCTTCCCATCCACCCAAAGTATTTGCTTGGAGTAAAATTTTGATGTAGCTTCTTTATCTATAATTAAATTTTGATGTAGTTTTTATTCTTCCCCCTCCATCCATCAGTATTTTCTTGGAGTAAAAGAGTAAGGTAATATATGATAAAAGTTGAATACTTGGTTGTTGTGTAATATATAATAAAAAATGAATATTTGGTTTTTGTGTTGGAGGGTGCGTAGCGCCGATCGATGACTACTGTGACAAAGCTAGCTTGTCTTATTGTGTGCTCTCTGTCCTCCAGGTCACTACATTTGCTGACGCGCTAGGAAATTCGACAAGCCGTTGTACTTGCTCTCACACCGTGAACGCAGATGCTACAGACGCCACGTTGCCGCCTGCCCGCCCCTAGCTGCCTGGACTCTCATCTCTCACGCCTTAGGGCGTCCTCAACAAGGATGACCAAATCGCCGGCTCAGTGCAAATAAAAGAAGGAAAAAGTTGCCAGCCACGTCATAGAGAAGGAATTGACACTACTAGAGAACATGTCTTTTTTGGTCGATGTCTCATCAAATTTTGTGTCCAGGACTAATAGATCCTTTAGTCCCATTCTATATACTGACCGGGACTAAAGTCGTCTGCCCAACGGCTACAGCAGCAGTGTGGGGGCAGCGGGCCACCTTTAGTCCTGGTCCGCGTAGGTTGGAGCCACCAACCAGGACTAAAGGTTTTGTCCAGGCTAGTGGCTCCCGGTTGGGAGAAGCGACCGTGACAGATTTTAGCCTCGCTATATATGTGCGCCCTTCTTCCTCTTAGGCCCGAGCAAGTTCAAATTTTAGGTGTCTGTTTCTTGCTTCTCACCGTCAACCTCTATTTTTTATCCTCTGTTCTTCCAATGGATTTGACTCGGCCATTGTTTCTTTGGTTCTAAAGGTTACTAACTTCATCCTCCCATGTTTTATCAGTAACATATCTCATTTCGTGGTCTAAATACATATATGTGGTTTTGTAATAGCTCTAGATTTTTTTATGATCGATTGTTCACCATTTTAGCTAAAAATCACTTGTAGTTTGCATATTTGGATGTAGCAAGCTTAAAAGTAGTTCATCAAAACTTTTATGCACCTTTCATTGCTATATAATGCATTGTATATTTCATGATTTAGCTAGAGAAATAGAGGCTTAGATGACAACAGCTTCCGGGTCCTCGACAAGTCATTGGGTTCAAAAGCGATGACAGAGACCAGACCTCCCTCTCATTACGTGCGGCAAGTGTGAGCAGAAGATTGTGATGGAGTACCGACTGAGGAAGGAGTGTCCCAACAAGGATCGTATCTTTTACAAGTGTCCAAATCACAATGTGAACTATTTGTTGCATTTGATGGTTATGGTCAATTTGTAGCTATTTTTTATAATTATTTTGATTAAAACTCTTTATTTTATTTTAGTGGATGGCACTAGATGAGAAGGATGGTATTAGGAGAAAGAATATGTTAAACACGTTCAAAAAATTCTTGCACAATCGGCTACGGTGCCTGATGAGGAAGTGAGCCAGTGGAAGAAGCCCATCGATGTTAAAAAGACGGATGATCTGGTTGTTTTAGTTGGGACTAGTCGTGAAATTGTTATGCTGCTGAAATCCATTTTAGGTTTAGTCTGTTATGCATTGTACCGAGGTTTTTTAAATTTATCAGTTGTGTGATGTCATAGAAAAACACTAATATATATGACTTATTTTGGGATGGAGGAGTATAACTTTAGGAAATCATTTTTACTTTGGTGTACCATATTTAGACTAAATTCTACTTCAATCCGGTCCAAACCATAGTAATACGGGCAGGAAATAAAATAGCCGGTAGGCAATACTTTAAGAGCGCATAAAAATGACATTTAGTTCCGGTTAGAGGAACGAACCGGGACTAAACGCAGAACCTTTAGTCCCGGTCCGACCACAAACCGGGACTAAAAGGTCTTTAGTCTCGGTTTGTGGTACATACTAGGACTAAAGTTTCTGCCCGGTACATATCGGGCGCAGATCTCTTCTTACTTCTACCTTCTCTTCTTCTTCCAAATCGACGTAACCGAAGGCGCCCCCGCCACCGGCGACCTCTTGCGCCCCTCGGTGACCCAGTGCTGCCCCGAGAACCCCGTGCAGACCCTACGCTGCCTGCCCTCGACTTCGGCCGCATCCTTGCCACCGTACCGTGCCGTCGTCTACCGCCTCTTCCAACCACCTTCATCGGACACCTCCACCGCCTTGCCAGTCGCCACTGCGCTGCCACATGGCTGCCGACCTACTCGCTGTCTCCCTTCATCGAGCATCCCCGACCGCCATGTACATGTATGAAAAATGTTATATATATATATACACACACACACACACTTAATGTCATCCGTGAAGATGCAAGCTATATATCTCAACATATCTCAACATTTAAAAGTGTGAGAAAGCCAAATTCGTTTGAATTGTTGTAAATAAGAGTTGTAAATTAGAATGTACCTTATATATTATATTTCAGTGTGATATCAATCTCTGTAATTAACATATGCTCGAATGAATGTATATATTAGCAGCGTATATGAATAACTAAATTGAAAGTAAAATAAATTAAACCAATAGAAAAGGCTCAAATCTTAATTATAGGTACACATATACATATATTAGCAGCGAAGAATACGCATTTGAAAACCTATTGTAATTGTAAAACCCAAATCAATAATGAAATGAATTGAGAAAAACATTAGTACCAACCAGGTTGCATGATTGCGTGGAGCCCTTTTTAGTCCTGATTAGGATTATTGGACCTGGGAACCGGGACTAAAGATGGGACTTTTTAGTCCCGTTTTCCTAGTCCCCATTAGCGAATCCAGGAGGGGGGCTGGAGTGGCTGCAGCCCCCCTCGTGAACCTCAATTTTCCATTGAATTACTGTAGTATTAGTCCTAAATTATCTTTAAATTTTCATTATCAATCATCATCTTTGTTACTTAGCCCTCCTATTGATCTTATTTTAGATCCGCCACTGCTAGTCCCGACTCTTAAACTGGGTCTAGAGGCCCTTACAGTCCCGGACTATAAAAGCCTAACGTGTAGTAGGAGTCTGGGGTCCTGCAGCAGCAACTGAATTCCTGGGGAAGCGAGCGAGCTGGACGACGAGTTGTGCGCTAGTGACGATATTTCTGAACGTTCTCTCTCGGCCACGTAATGAAATAGCTAGCTAGAAAGGTCTTGGTGGGGACACCCTTATTCCTGCCCACCTGCCCCCTTCTCTCTAGGCCCTCTTGCTGATTGGGCGACTACCCCTCTCATGCCACCTGCCTACCACACCGCCCCTGCTGGTGGTGAACAGCAGCACCTGTAGTTTTTTTTACTTAGATTTAATAATATTAATCTAATATGCTCATTGGTGTTCCAAAAATACCTTACCGGATTCCCGGAGACGAAGAAGCGACTTGGTTTGACTTATACAATGTTATGTATCGAGAAAGCACACTTTTTTAGGTCAAGAGATTCGTTGCGAGATCACAAATCATATTACAGGTCTGATGGTATATCTCAGTATAGATGGAAATAGCGATATTTTTTTGTTTATAAACTCTCATGGTAGGTGGCTAATCTCAGGAATGACGATTTTTGATACGATGCAAACGGTGACACCTGATATATATACAATATGCCTCGGAATAGCCACGTCCATAGCCTCCTTCATTCTGCTTGGAGGAGAACCCCCAAGCGTATAGCATTCCCTCACGCTAGGATCATGCTTCACCATCATGCTAGTGCTTATTATCGAGCAAGGACACCAGAATTTTTACTAGAAGTGGAAAAGTTACACAAAGTTCGTGAAATGATCACAAGGGTTTATGCTCTAAGAACAGGCAAACCTTTTTGGATTGTATCCGATGACATGGAAAGGGATGTTTTTATGTCAGCAGACGATGCCAAAGCTTATGGACTTGTCGATATTGTAGGGGATGAAATGATTGACGAGCACTGCGATACTGATCCAGTGTGGTTTCCAGAAATGTTTAAGGATCAGTAGTGAGTGGATTTCTTGTAAACTTATTTCAAACCTAAATTCAGGTTTTATGCTATAGAAAATAGAAATACTTCATGATGATGAATCATCAGGTCAAGATCGATCTAAACCAATTCATTTTATATATACATACGACATGCCAACGGTTAAACAACTTATTAGAAATGCAAGACAACCAATACAAAATGCTAGAAAATCGGTCGCACTTAAGGGATTTCCTCAACGTCAAGGAACATGTGCTAGGGTGTATGTGCGACTCGTTCAGATCATGAGTTCAAACAAATAATAAAAATTTTGATGTATCCATGATCGGTACCAATGAATAGGATAGATCGATAAGCTCTAACCTAGATTTCTATGGTATATAGAATTTATTGTTTCCTTTGGTGCAAATCCAATCATCTAGATTGGAAGAAGCAATTCTCCCATTGGTAACAAATGGTTATCCATTAAGCGGAGGAAATAGTAATAAAAAGAAAAAGGCTTATGCTCCTTTATCTTAAAAGAACAGACTAAAGGGTCAGCTACTTAGCCAACTTTCCTAATTAAATATCGTCACGTACGGTATGAATAACTCTTATTGTGAAAAGAGTTATTTACTCTATAATGGATAGGTAGAGCCAAAGAATGTGAACTATACAAGTTCACAATACCTTTTGATGAAATGAAAGAAAGGGCTCCGGTGTATAGATAGGGCCTCGTCATTTAAAAGGGAGCCATAAAAACGATGGAACCCACTATTTTTAGTATCGTTAGAATTTATTATTTCTATGTGAAATAACTGAATAGAATAAAAAAATCATGGTTGGGAAGGTTATAGTAGCAAAAGCCATTGGAATCAATATTTTTTATATCAGAATAATCCGTTTAGTTATTAAAGGGAAAAAAGAGGGTTAAAAGAAGAGAAATCATTAGTTATTCATTAAGGTTAATTTGATTCAATTACCAGAGTTTCACAGGGATATATAGCTCGGAGACAACGAACAAAAATGCATTCATTTGCCTCAAACTTTAGAGGGGCTCATTTAACACTTAATCGAATGATCTACTCGAACACCAGGTTCGTGAATATTGAGTGATGAAAGCCTAGTTTGTAGATGGTTGAGATTTAGTATATCCAAATAGCTTTGGTGATTGAGAGGTTATCTAACTCTTTTATTACTCTTTGCAATGTTTAATTAATCAATAAAAGGCTAGCTGATTTGAACCTCTACTCTCTCTGTGGTGTACAAAATTTGCCATTTGCCTTGTTGTAGGATGATAAAGTTGCTGATAGCAATGAATAGGTAGAGTGGTGCCATGCAAGAGGCCTGTACTACGACCGTGACTAGTTGTTGACTGTTGTTCTGATGTCTTCTGATATTTGCTGGAGTCTGGAGTGCTCTGGATAGTTGGTGCACATGAATTTATTTTAATGCCTTATGATGGTGCACTGGAACTTATTTCAATTGTCTGATGACCTGCACCGTTGAACACATGAACTTGTATTGGTATGTCGAATTAGTATAGTAGTACTACTTTTTTTCTCGAAAACGCAGGAGAGTTGCGTTTCATTATATTAAGAAGAGAGCAAAGGGAAAGAGCCCAAATAACATCCCACACAACACAAACACACTCACACCCTAACTATTACAAAGATTAAAGTCACGCCGGTGACAAAACTACCCAAGGCGACCACTACTGAGCTAGATAATCTAGCTACCAGAGAGGAGGGCAGCTAAGAAGGAGAGCCCTCTAGCCCCAGACATAGACCAAAAGCGGCGTTCCTCGTCGGCGATGATCAGAGCACTAGCTAAACTTGGAGATCCTCCATCGAAGGCACACCTATTGCGATGGTTCCAAATAGTCCAAGCTCCGAGAATGATAAGCGAATCAACACCTTGTCTTGTCAGCCCATCAACGATGTTGCTACTAACCTTCTCCCACCAACCATGGAAGGACAACTCAGTAGGCTGAGGGGACAGGTTATGAAGACCAACCTGTCTGAACAAACTGAACCAAAATTCTCTCGCGAACACACACTGGACAAGGAGATGATCAATAGTCTCATCTTCTTGGTCACAGAGAGGACATGATTCCGGATGAGGCAACCCACGACGCGCCAAGCGATCAGCCGTCCAGCACTTGTTGTGCGCAACAAGCCACAAAAAGAAGCGACATTTGGGCGGTGCCCAAGATTTCCAGATTCTTTCCCATGGTCCAAAAAGAGTAGACCCCAAAAAGAATCCATCATATGCCGACTTAGCCAAGTATTGTCCATTGGAGGAGAGCCTCCAAACATGTCTATCTTCAACCTCTGGGTGCAGCTGAAAATCCATCAAAAGATCCCATAAATGAAAATATTCTACAAAGACACCCACTATAAGAGCACCCTGAATGTCCAAAGTCCAAGCATGATTAGTCAGGGCATCCTGGACAGTGCGCTGCTTGGCCCTCCTTTTGGGAATAGCCAAGAATAGGCGAGGGGCGAGGTCTGCAATGCACTTCCCAAAGAGCCATCGATTAGTCCAGAATAGAGTATTTGCACCATTTCCAACAGTAGAACTTACTGCTACAGAGAAAAGGCTCTCACTTGGTCAGGAACATGAATTGGCAGAGCAGCCCAAGGACGATCTAATGACTTTAGTACTAATGCTAACCATAGCACTAAAGTAGTACTAATGAAGGTTTGTTGCTGCCCCTAATGAAGGTTTGTGGTTCTGCTGCCTCAGGATAAAGCCGTGAGCAATATGGACAGATGGTATCTCTGTTGTATTCTTTATCTTGTGCTGCCTTATGTCGGCTACGGACATCTACTATTGCTATTGTATCCTTTCTCCTAGGTATATAACACGATTCTGTTTCATATATTTGCCTGAGATGATGGTTTAAGAAAACAGAAATGATTGTTTTGGTTGCAAAACTGAATTGCAGTGAGATGGATGGTTATTTGTATAACAGACAACTCTTTTCTATTTATAATACATCCAGGCTGCTAGTTTAGTGATGTGGTTTGGTCATATGTTTGTGACATTATATTTATATCCGATGCATCATAGTGGTCATGTCAGTCAGTGTTCCTGCTTGCACATACTTTATCTTTTGATCGTGAGTTTCCGATCGTTTTACTCTGTTTCCGAGATCATGTTTTCTCGATATCATTTTCCCGACAAGTCTTTCTGACGTCTGTTCAATTTCTGCGTGAGAATGAGTTTGATGGCAGTAAGTCCCTTTTTTTGTCCTCTCCTATCCATCTTCATCCCTAACCTGATCCGTTGCTCCTTGCACCACCACCTCTACTCTCTCACAACATCACTAGAGCTTGAGTAAATTAAGGAGAGCCGCACCCAAGTGCATGGACTGGCATAGAGAACAAAATACAAGGCATCATTGATTCAGAAGTGGGCTCTTTCAGGCAAGTTATTCGATGACCTGCCGCAAGTACCTTATTAATTGGTGACCTAACTGCCCATGGCTTCCCAAGTGGATATATATCACCTCAGACTCAGAGTAGAACAAGCCTATAGACAGAGCTAGAGATCCATCTCTGCCTAAGTGACATGATATTAGTTAGTGCTGAATACGTACTCGGAATGGGATGCATCTGGAATGCTGCCTTCTCATCTCTATGCCTGAAACCCTCCAACCGGCACCCTTTACACAGTTGATTAGGATGACCTACCACCACTGCTCTCACTCATTTAGGATCAGCATCTAGCGACTCGGCTGTTCGAAACATGGGAACTCGATGGCCTCGATGCTAGGGTGGGCAAAGGACCTGGATGGTTCCCAAGCATCCTTGAAACATGTGGACCAGGACCTACTAGTGGTCCCTCAGGTCTGGCCGGGCCCCAGTGATCCAGTCCACCGTCCCCCGCCATAGGCACCGTGAGGATCGTGAAGAGCGAGAGGAGCCAGGAGAGCCGCACCACATCTGGTTCAATTCTAGGCGAGGACAACACGGTCTTATTATCGGTTGTCTCGTCATCAGCATTGTCATCAGTTTTGAATGGGAAGTTGGGCAGCAACATGGAGTTTTCATTCACTTGAACTAGAGATTAGCTTAAACTCCAGTTTTGCTCTCATCTTATTAGGTGCAAAAGTAATTTGTATTGAGTTAGTGTTACAAAACAAGTAGCATGCAAGTACCACAAAACAAATTGTAATTTGGAGTTGTACTCCTTTTTTGTTCTTTGGTTCTTATGTGTTTACATTTCAAGTGCATTTGTGCGATCTCACCTCGTTAGAGAATGTTTGATGTTGTAATTTTTCAGTTATGTATATCTCAAAAAGATGTATAAGGAGTTAAATTGTTTAGCTTTTGATGTCTTATATTAGTATTTTCAAAATTGTGCTAAGAAGAAAAGGCACATGGTGTTCCATAACATTTTCATGAGAAGAAACTATCATTGTAGCAAAAGCCTTAGACACAATAATCCAGACTGACCTCTGACATGGAGAAAAGCTTACATCCACAACTAGATAGCGTGATATAGAATGTGGCTCAAGGACAGAGAACGATGAATTGATGTACAAGTCTACAGCACACGAAGTAGATTTGCACAGCTCTGCTGACCACTATTTCTACTAGATTGGATAAATCATGCAATATATTATAACACTAATTTAGATTACTTTTTCGATAAAAGATATTCAATATCCGGCCTCTATATCCGGGGATATACACAACCAACAAATACAAAAAGAGATAGAAAAACAAAAGAAAGAAAAACCATAGTCTTATACATAGACCAGGACAATTACAACAAACCGATAAATGCTTCTACCCTCTATTTGATCGACGAGAGGGCGTCCTTGGCTTGCTCTTGACGCCGCAGCTGAGTCCCAAATGCCGCAGTGCAGGCATGGCTAGGAGCGGGTGTGCTTGTGTTGATGCCTTCAAGAAGGTAAATGACGTCCGCATACGCCATCATCAAGGAAAGGAAGAGGGAACTTCAGCGACGCCTCCAAGGAGGAAAATAACGTTGATTGTGTCATCACCGCCGGCCCAGCACCGCCAGACAGAGTTTTCACCCGTATTCCAATATCCTGCAAGGCACATCCAAGCCGAACCTACATACGAAAATGTCGGAGATGATCGGTAGGGTCTTCACCAGATACAGTGAGGCAGCAGAAAAACAGGGGGCAATGATGTCCTTTGATGTTGACGTCAGAGCCGTTTTACGGGCCGCCTGGAAGCGACGTGGTCTGTGGGACGGCGGGTTGGACGGCTTGTCAAGATGGTCGGTGCCAACACTGCCATCCCCATCCGG
The DNA here is from genome assembly GCA_022036555.1 of Microstegium vimineum. NCBI lineage: Eukaryota > Viridiplantae > Streptophyta > Magnoliopsida > Poales > Poaceae > Microstegium > Microstegium vimineum. The sequence continues at coordinate 48,851,358 of CM039120.1, forward strand.
TGCCCGGGGGTCCAGATCGACCCCCAAGCCGTCGCCTGGGGAAAGTCCCTGACCCGAGGCAAACGCCTGCCCGAGTCCACATCGTCGGAGCACCACCCGCACCGAGAAGGGGCAGCACGGGGCACCAGCCGGCGGATCCAGGCCTGAGATACCCAGATTGGCCCGCCGCCGCTAGACCCCTTCACCGGTGTAGGTACGTCGGTCGTCGTCCGTCCTTCCATCAATCGGTGGAGAGAACGGTGCCGCCGTCCGCGTCGCCTAGCCCACCGGGGCGCGTGCCAGATCGGCCGCCACCCGAGCAGGTCGTCACCTCGCAACACCGCCGGGCGAATCGCAGATCCGGTGGAGAAGGACCGGATCGGTCACGCCTCCTCCCGGTGGCTGTCGGCCCTGCCTCCGCCCTAGACCTTCTGTCGGTCGATCCGGACGCGGAAGGGTCAGGTCCTGGCGCGGAGGGAACGGATCCAGTCAAGGAGGGGCCGGATCGGCCATGCCTCTTCCCAGGGACGACCGGTACCGGAGAAGAAGGGGGATGGAGGAGGCACGGAGGTGCACAAGAGGCCTAGGGAGACGCTGACGGGGAACCTTCTTGGGGCCCGCCGCTGGCCGCCGCCGCCGCGCGTAAGGAGGCGGCGATGGCGGCCGAAGAGGACGCGCGGAGGGCGGGTCCGGGCAGGAGGCGGCGAGTGCCCCCGAGTCGCCCGTCGGGGGCGACGCGAGGGCCGGAGGGATGCGGATGAAGTGTGTTTGGGATTATTGGTAGGTATCATTAAAATATACTAGCAGATATTGATTTTAGCATTGTATATTGATGACTTCAAGACTCTAACCGAAGCCAGTAAATTTGAAATTATTAGAGCTTGTGGGGAGTATGTACTCGAAGGCTAATGAGTGACACAACTCTGCTTCTCACGTGGAAACAGAATAAACATCAATCTGGTCATTCACACACCCCCACACTTGGCCAATTCAGTACTCAACAAAGCCACTTGTACCTACAAATACAGCAATTGATGACTCACAATGCCTCAAAGCTAGGACCGGCCTTAATTGTTTAGGCATGGGCCGCCTGACCAGAGTAGTAGTAATATAATGTTTATGAAGAAGTCTTGAGTTTGCTTCCGAGTGGGAGACATCAGGAAACTAATAAGAGGCCATGTCTCCTGTTTAGGCCTTTGAGATTGGATGACGATGTGAGTGAATGCCAAAAGACAGTGAGCATGGTTATGTTAAATGGCAAAGCAGGGCGATCTATGCAACACCGATGAAGAGAACTGTGCAGCAAAATCATCTATTGCGGGTGCTGTTCATTTTTAATTGATTTCTAATTTGTTAAATTTGAAGAAATTTGTACTGCATCCCCTCCCCTCCAATTAATATATAAATTGCATTTCTGTCTCAGCAACTGATGTATCCACACACCTAGCCAGACGTCAGTACAGGGCAAGAGCCATGGGTTCTTCCTCTTCCTTGTTCTCTGCATGACTGCATCTCTACCTCATCGATGGTTTTTGAACAGCGAGGGCACAACGGCATCCCAGTCTTTGAATTCGTGTCTTGTCTGTTGAGTGCACATCCATTGGGATCATTTTAATTTAAAATCTGCACAACCTTTTGTTATCTTTTGATATTCCACACCGCCTTTATGGATGAGTGAGGCCAGTAATAGTGGCTGCTTTTATTTGGTTTAGTCACAGTAGCTTCAACGAACACGTCAAGCTTTCATTCACGTGAACTGGATTACTACCTGAATTAAGCTCTGATTTTGTTCTCATCTTAGTAGGTGCAACGGCAGTGAAGAGTGAGAGGAGAGTCTGTAACATCTGATTCAATTGCAGGTGTACGCTGTGGGTAGTTCATACAAAAACAAGTCCACATATGGAGTTTTCATCCACTTGTTTGAGCCTAAACTCCAGTTATTTTCTCATGTTATTGGACGAGAAAGTAATTCGGAGTGAGTCAGTATCACATCACAAAAAGCTGCATGCAAGTACAACAGGTCGAATTGTAATTTTGCACTACATTGATGACTCTAGGTGATGCCAACAAATTAGTTATCAGAACTAGTGGAGAGTACCTGAAATCTACAGAATGAATGAGCTCTGCTTCCCACGTGGAAATGAGTAAACATCTATCAGGCCTACAAATAAAGAAAGAGGTGGTTCCCAATAGCACAGAGCTATAGTAGCATGTTTAGGCCTGGGCCACCTTGCAGACAGTAGTAATAATATGCAATACGGAAGTCTTGAGTTCACTTATGACTGGGAATAATCGCTCAAGGCTATTACTTAGGACTTCGAGATTTTTTTTTTTTTTGAAGATTCTGGAGGGGCCAAAGCCCCTACAGTATTTATTGAGAGAAGAAATAAAAAAAGTTTAAGAAGATACAAGAAAAGAAGAAGATCGAGGGGCAACAGACAAACAAACAGACACAAGAACAAGACTAAGAAACAAAAAGAGAGAAAGAAAAATAGCTTCACAAAACTGACTATTCTAGACTTTGAATCCATGATGAAAGTTGATCTTCCTGTCCAGCCTTGACTGCAGTACAGTATGTATTGAAGGAGATTAAACTCTTTAAAGAAGACCCGCTTGATTCATGACATGTCTAACGTGACTCCTTTGAAAATGAGGTCATTTCTTGCCATCCAAATGGCCCAGCATAACAGAATCATGGTCTCCATGAAGAACTGAGAATTTAGCTGGCCCTTCATCTATGATGCTATCTCTGGGAAGCCACTGACTAAAGGTATATCAATGTGAATGCCAACACATTCTTGCAAATGCACAATCCACAAAGAGATGATCCAACAATTCTTCCACTAGGCTATTACACAAAACATAGTTATAAGAATCAAGATACATGTGTCTCTTCTGCTCAGAATATTCCTTGTGCTTAGCCTATCATTGATCAAAAGCCAAAAGAAAACTTTGTGCTTTGGCTGACATTGGCTTTTCCATAGCCATTCGAAGGTACGATGAGTTTCAGAATGCCCTATCAATAATTTATAAACCTTGGTTGAAGCAAAGATGTTGGAACCCCATGTGTAACTCCACCTATCATTTATATCAGAGACAGGCATGTCTTCAATCAACTGTTGGATGTTTTGCATTTGTAAAAAGGCAGCTTGGGACCAAGGTAACTGAAACAGGTTTGAAAAATCATCATGACTGAAGGCCTTCTGAACTGAGATCAGTTTGTTTTTTAGCAAAAGAGAAGAGCTCTGGAGCCTCAGCAGCAAGGGATTGATTGACCCAATTATCATGCCAAAAGAGAATACTTTCTCCATTCTCCACATGTGGGATGGCAATGGATTTGATGTGAGGTAGTTGTAGGCGCCGGCTGCCGGAATGGTTGCACCGACGACGATCTACAACGCTCCAGTTGTGATTGTGCTGCCTCAGGATATATTAGGCCGTGAGCTCTATGGACATATTGTATTTCTGTTGTATTATCTTTGTCTTGTGCTGCCTTATGTCACCTATGTACGGACATCTAATATTGCTATTGAATCCTTTAATTTCTCCTATGTATCACTACTATAGAACCTGCAATCAGTGCCGGTTCAAAACCCCCCTTCAGTGGCGGTTTTTGAACCGACACTGGCAATTTGACAGTGATGAGGCCAAGCCATCACTGCCGGTTAAGCATCAGTGTCGGTTCGTGTTACCAACCGGCAGTGATGCTTGAGCCATCACTGCCGGTTTGTTCCACCAACCGACAGTGATGCTTGAGTCATCACTGTCGGCTTTAATTGAACCGGCAGTGATATTATTTTTTAAATTTGCATTTTATTATTTGTTTTATTTTCATTTGGGGTTTAGGGTAGAGGTGGTGGGGTGGGAGATCGTGGAGGTGTTTGCTATCAAACCATTTGATATCGATGTGAATTGAAGGTGGTTGTGGACTAGCGACAATACAAACCCATCACACATTTATAATAATTATTACAAAACATCCAAATAAAACTTAAAGTATCGAATTAAATGTCGCATTACAATAACCTTTCGAGGCGGTCTTTTCCGTAGATCTTCTTGAAGTCCTTACTCTACACAATGGACAGATATCATTTTCTGTACACTATCTCATCCAGAATAAGAGCTGTTATCTCCTCTTGAAATCCTCTTATCTTAAAATCTACCAACCTGTTGTGGCCCTGATCTTTGCGCTGTAAATTGATACAAGATGATATTGAGATGCACATACGTAAGACAAAACAATAGAGTTAAAATGCGACGCGTACGTACCATGTCATCTTCTATTCCTAGTTTTGCGCCAAAGTAGACAAGCATTGCCCACATCACATAGAACCCGCACTCGTTGTTCCCCATTGGTTGATCTAGGTGCATGACCTTCTTCATATACTCCACTTTAAATGAGGCTCTCTATTTCTTTTGCAGCTTAGGCTCCACATTTCTCCAATCATGTAACGCCTTCATTCTATGTGACAATGTAAATGAAGTGTGAAGGCTGAGGACATTAATTACAATATCATATGTGATTGAAAAGTGTGGTGATATTGGGTTCACTTACATATTTAGCACTTTGACTAGGGGTTCGATAAGTTCCAGTGGCTTCTTTTTTGAGTCCCACACCTCGATAGTTGAATTTTTAAGACTTATATCTACGAGGACATAATGGTTGCTGCAATCACAAAGCTCATGTTATTGAATGATATATCAAGAAAAAAACACTTAAGTAAGGGTCGAGAACACATACTCGCAATTGTAGGTTAGCAGTGTGTTTGTTTTACCGACTGAGAACATTCTTTCAAACTCTATCTTCAAACTTGCTGAGACATACAGATCTTGGAGACCGGCTTTCCATGTTGTCTCATTTATCAAGATGGGGTCCAAGAAGTCAAAAATGCTATTTCGTTTTTGGAGGCAAAATTTTTCTATAGACCTGTAAAATAAACATGCATGGATATATTCAAATGCAGATCACGTAGTTTATTATAACGTTGTTAGGGTACGGTACTTATAGAGTCCATAACATCATAATCTGCACATCCAGCGAGCGTCGTTGAAAGAGTTGAAAGAGGTCTTCATAATGAATAGTATGCACAACTTCTTCAGGATGATTAAAATGTAAACAGGAAGGGATGCATACTTCAAAGGTTGCTATCTTGTCTTCGCTGCTATTGTTGTCTATGATGTAATAATCATGCAACTGTCGTATATTTGTTGGCAATTTTCTATACTCTTCTTCGCTGGCGACCATAGGCTTGCCCAGTTCAAACTTGTATACAACTTTGGCATTTTCAAATTCGGTTTTTCCAAAATAGAGATTCTCGGCATCCTTCATGCTTATGTCCAGGTCCGCGGCCAAGGTTTGTATCTCTAGCTGCTGTAAGGTGTGTATTTCTCTAGATCTTTCTTGATTACCCGGATTTTTGCTTTGCCTTTCAAATTCACTCTGTTTCTCAGGTATATAATCCAATCGTGCATACAAGGCAAGTTTGGCGGCCTTTTCTGCAATCTAAGCTCGTAGAATTTTGTCCTCAGTCGACGCTAGCTTCTTCCTTTTACTAGTCATCTTGGGATCTTTACCAACCGAAGTTGATGACCTCCTCTGTTGCGAAGTCGAACCTGATCTAGACCTAGGCCATCGAGATCCCAGTCCTGAGGACTTTGAAGCTGGTGAAGGAGGAGGAGGAGGAGGAGTCTTCTCCTTTGGCGGTGTAGAAGGAGTCTTCTCCTTTGGCGGTGGAGGAGGTGTCGGTGGATCTTGACGAGGAGACAAACCTCTTTGTGGAGGGGACCGAGATGATTCACTGTCATCATCATCTTCCGAAGATAGCTGCTCGTCTAGCTTGATGAAGCGTTTGCGCCAGGCGACATGAGTGCCCAAGTTGTGAACTAGACGCGGCCTTTCTTCCTCCACTGGGAAATCAATATGTATCTTATTGTACTTCTTGTCCAAGATCTTATCAATGCTGACCCTAGCATACCCGAGTGGCATTGGCTTGCCATGAATGATGTTCTCTCCTCTAGGAAATGCTTGTCCGACCGCCACCTTGTCTTTGGTCCACTGCTGACGGATGTACAACCTGACATTCACAGGTTCTATTATGTCGTCCACCGGATGAGGAGCATTGACCTCTTCTTCGTCAGGCATAGGGGTTGAGCCACAGCTACTGCGGCCCTTGCCGAGCACTGGGCTATTCAAAGCATGGATTGCATGCAGCCCTTGACTCGAACACATGGTTTGCATAGCGCTCGCCACTTGAGCAGCTATCCGTGCTTCCATGCTCTATTCTAGCTCCTCTCGCATCCTTTGGAACTCCTCTTCTCTTTGCGTTCTAGCCCTGACCCGGCTCCTATAGGAAGCAGATTCACCTTCAAATGCTTTCTCCCAAGGAATTACCCCGGCTCCTCTAGTGCGACCGGGGTGCTCCTTGATTCCAAGTGCTTGTGTGAGCACGTCATTTTCTCTATCCGACCTGCGGGCCCCTCTATGCACTTCCTCAGTGATGGTGGAAATCTTCTGGAGGAGATCCATGACGGGTTCAGCGCTGGCGGAAAGGCTCCCGTCAGGATTGTATCGTGCCCCCCTTGCGAGTAGGTAGTTCACTGATCTGGGCTGCCAATCGCTTGTCTAAGGCGTAATGCCGCTCCGCTCTAGTGTTTCAACTTGGGCATCCCAATCCGGAATCTTCCTTACGTACCCACGCGATCCTAGGCGGTGAGGATTATTTGACCTAAGCGAGTTTGCTTTGTTTCTTTCGCTTGATGCCTTAGCCTCTTCGGATAGCTTGTAAGCCTTGAACTCCTCCTAGAAGTCCCTCTGCTTGCTGAATTCACCTCCTACAAAATTCAGTTCTTTTTCCTCCTTGATGAGCTTGTGCAACTTTCCCTTGAAATTCTTGAAGGAGTGACCCATGATTTCCTTGGCCCTCTTCTTGACTGTCGCTTCATCACAATCATTAGGGAAAGTGAAATACCCTCTGAGCTTGTTCCAAACTAGTTCCTTCTCCACTTCTGGAACCCTCCACGGGTCTTGCTAATTGCCATTCTACTTCCTGTATTTGATCGGGATGAAGTCCCTTACAAGTGCCCCGATGGTACTCTTGTATGGGCCTAATGCTTTAATAGGCTCCACCGGCTCCCCTAGTTGGTCGAACTGAGAGATGTGCCAGTCTCTAGTTATTTGAGGGAACTTGGTTGTACCATGCTTAGTCCTTCTGGAACTCTCACCAGTACTTGGACCTTCCGGTGGAACCTGCTTCAAAATTTATAAATAAGTCCCCATCAAACTTTTATGGCTATATCTACCGTTTTTTTAGGTATGACCTAAGTTATTACCTCATCTCCTTGGCCCTCTTCTAGGTTTACCTCGTCTCCATGGGTCTTGCTGGTTGTCATCGGCTCCTTGGTCATGTTCAGCACCGCCACCACTAGTTGGCTCCATCGGCACTTCGGTCGCAGGGCGACGAGTGGTGAATCGGCGCTTAATTGTCATGTTTCTGGACATAAATTTCGATTATATAGATAAGTATATAGACAAGTCATGCATTGCCACAAAATGTGTCTCCACAAAATATAGATAAGTATATAGACAAGTCATGTTATACATCTCTCCATCTATCTCTATCTCTCTCTATCTCTCTAAAGCCATGTTATACATCTCTATATACAAGCTATCTCTCTATATAAGGCATAAGTGATAAGTCATAAGTGAATCATAAGTCATAAGTGAATCATAAGTCATAAGTGATAGGGGGGTTTACAAGCTATATATAAGTCATAAGTGAATCATATATACAAGCATAGGATGATGACATATATACAAGCATAAGTGTATCTATCTATTTCTATGGGTAAGTCATGCATCTCCACAAGCATAAGTGAATCATATATACAAGCATATCTTTCTCTATATCTCTCTATCTAAGCTATCTTTCTCTATCTATATCTCTCTAATCAATATATACAAGCATAAGTGAATCAATATATATCTTTCTCTATCTCTATCTATCTAATCTCTAATCTCTCTCCAACTCTCTAATCTCTAATCCCTATATATCTATCTCTCTATCTCATATATACAAGCATATATCTCTCTCTAACTCTCTAACTCTCTAACTCTCTAAACTCTCTAACTCTCTAACTCTCTAAATCTCTAACTCTCTAACTCTCTAATCTCTATATCTCTCTAACTCTCTAAATCTCTCTCTCTCTAATCTCTATCTCTCTCTAACTCTCTAACTCTCTATCTCATTCTTCCTTCCTCTCTCCTCTCCATCCTTCTCCTTCCTCTCTCCAATCCATCCTTCCTCTCCTCTCCTCTTCCCAGCAGCTCCTTATGGACATTGTGTCGAAGACCTAAGGGGCACCTCACCGAGAGAAGGCTGGCGGCGTGAGGAGTTCAGCGGCGCCGTCGAGGAGCTCCTATGGCGGCGTTGATGCACCTGTGTAGGGTGGTCCGAAGTCAAGCTCGAGCTGCGTGGAGCTCCTACTGCGTCGGGCGGCGGCGGCGCGTGCACTGGCCGAGCTTGAGCGTCGGCGCGTCGGGCGGCGGCGACGTCGGGCAGGAGCGGTGGCGAGCTTGAGCATCGTCGGAGCTCCTGCTGTGGCATCGAGCGGCGTCGAGCAAAAATGGCTAACTGTGGAATGGGCGCGAGTATGAAAATTTTAGACCACGCCCTTTCCTTATATACTCGGCCTCATCACTGCCGGTTCTAGATACCAACCGGCAGTGATGTCCCCTATCACTGTCGGTTTGTAACAAGAACCGGCAGTGATGTGGAGGCATCAGTGCCGATTATTTTAAACTGACAGTGATTAGAGGACATCACTACCGGTTTGTAACAAGAACCGGCAGTGATAGGGGCACATCACTGCCGGTTCCTTACTAACCGGCACTAATATGTAATTTTTTTAAAATTTTCCCTTTGCTTTAGAATTCAAATTACTCCTGATTTTTTACTAGAACTTGAAAAACTCCAAACATAGAAGTTGCATAATTTTTAATTCTCTACAACTTTTGCTGAAGGAGCATATTCAAATTCTTTAAAGTTTTTGAATTCCATTTTGAATTTGAATAAGGGTTTAAAATTCAATTACCCCCTTCGTAATTACTCCAAAAATTTGAATAGAAGTTGAAAATCTTCCAACATAGCTTTTGCTAGTTTTGAGGAGCTCTACATTATTTCTTATACACTCAAGGTCTAATTATTTATAGTTTTTGAATTCCATTTTGAATTTGAATAAGGGTTTAAAATTCAATTACCCCCTTTGTAATTACTCCAAAAATTTGAATACAAGTTGAAAATCTTCCAACATAGCTTTTGCTAGTTTTGAGGAGGTCTACATTAATGCTTATACACTCAAGGTATAATTCTTTATAGTTTTTTAATTCCTTTTGACATGGCATACATCAATCAACAACGTGGTACAACTCATCAATCTACAACTTCATATGATCTCAAATTTGATGCAAATTACTAAAACAACATTTCATTAAGGATTACATAGTTTATGATGCTCTAACAATTCATGGTGCATGCACGATGATGGCCTCATCGTGATCACTTCGGAGGTAAGCAGGTTCGTCACCCTCTTCAAGGACATGTAGGGTAACGTCCGCCCCAAAAGGAGCCATTTCTTCATAACCTTTGTAGTCTTCTTCGTCTATCACTCCGTCGACACCGAAAATCTTCCTTTTGCCTTGCAATACTACATGTCGTCTTCCATTTGTATTGTTATCCCTTGCATAGAAGATTTGCAAAACAACCTTTGCAAGGACGAAGGGGTCATCTCTGTATGCGGTCTTGGATACATCAACGGTAGTGAACCCATCCTTGTCGGTGTTGATTTCATTCAGCCGGACCCACAGACAATGGAAAAGAGCAACTTTTAATTGATGTCCATAGTCTAGCTCTCATATCTCATCTATGAAACCATAGTATGTTACCACCACCGTGCCGTACTCATCGTGGGCGTCGAAATGAACACCACTATTTTGGTTGGTGCTCTTTCCGTCCTGTTTTTTGTGTAAAATGTAAAACCATTTATTTGATATCCTTGGTACGTCATTAGCATAGTCGAAGGTCTGGGGGCTAAGAGATCTAGCTGACATCCCGTCACCATTCCTAGCCTTTGGCGTCGAAACCAGTCATCGAATTCCTCCTTATATTTTCTCTCAAGACAAGCCTGTGACCTACCGATGTGCTTCCTTTGCAGTAACTGTTTGTGCTCATCAATGTATTCCATCACACCATCGGCCTGCTGGAGAACAGCGAAGTGTGCTTGTCTGAAGGAGACCACTTTGTCTATTTTGACAGCTTTCTCACCTATTTTTCCTTTGCCCCCTAGTCTTCCATCATGATGAGATACTGGAACTCCGACCCGCTTGATGTCCAGATAATATGTGGAGAACTCAATAGCCTCCTCTGTTGACCATTCTTCTACCATGCTCCCTTCTGGTCTGAATTTATTCCTAACATACCATCTAAAAACTTTCATGAGCCTCTCAAAAGGAAACATCTGGTGTAGGTACATTAGACCAAGGGCTTTTATTTGATCCACAAGATGAACAAGTAGATGCACTGAAATGTCAAAGTAAGTCGGTGGGAAATACATCTCAAGCCTGCATATAATCTCGGCTATCTCCTGCTTCAGGCGGTCTAGCCTGCCCACTTCAATGACCTTTTCAGAGATTGTATTGAAGAACGAACACAACTTTATGATTGGAGCGCGGAACTTGTTAGGAGGATACCTCGCAGGGCAACTGGGAGCAAGTGAGTCATTATGACATGACAGTCATGAGCCTTCATAGAACCATAGTTAAACTTAAGTTCTCTCATGTTAACTAGCCTTTTCGGGTTCCCACAGTAACCACTCGGTACTTTGAGATCGTTGAAGAAAGAAATAAGCATTTCTTTTTCCTCCTTTTTCAGTGTCCATGATGCCACCAGAAGTTTCAAGTGACCATTCTCAAGAGTTACTGGGTGCAACTCCTTCCTGAGGCCCAGGTGTTGCATGTCCAAGCGTGTCGCGAAAGAATCCTTGCTTGTTCCCCCGGTGTTCATCAACGTGTTAAGTGTGTTACCGCACACGTTTTTAGTTATGTGCATTGGATCAAGACAGTGACGTACACTCAAAAGTTGCCAGTAAGGTAGTTTCCTGAAGATAGATTTTTTCTTCCAGATACTATCGGTTGGCGCTGCTACTACCCCGTCCCCCTTCCCAAGGACAACATTTGTGAGTTTGCTTAATTGTTGAAGCAACTGTTTCCCGTCTCGATACTTTGGAGGTTCATATTTCTCAGTAGTCCCATTAAAATCTTTTGTATTCCTACGGTAAGGGTGATCACAACGTAGAAACCTACGGTGTCCCATGTAGACCATCTTCCTGTTTTCTGGTAGATGTGTAGCATCAGTCTCGTCCAAGCACTTGACACACCCAGTGTATCCTTTTGTCTTCTCTCCAGACAAGGAACCTCGCCCTGGTAGGTCGGTGATTGTAGCGATAAGTACAACCTTTACCGTGACATGTTCTTTTTTGTACTCATCCCAGACATCCTTCACACTCGTCTCCCACATCTATAGTAGTTCATCGATCACTGGTTCTAGAAGCACATCAATATCATTACTAGGTTGTCTTGATCCTTAGATTAGTAATGGCATCTAGATGTATGACCGTTTCATACAAAGCCAGGGTGGAAGGTTGTATATACATAGCGTCACTGGCCAAATGCTATGATTGGTTCTCACCTGGTCAAATGGGTTTATCCCATCCATGCTCAAAGCAAACCACAGATGCCTTACCTTTCCATCGATGTTCTTATTGAACATAGTGTTGATAGTCCTCCAGTCTGACCCATCGGCGGGGTATCTCATCATTGAATCTTTCTTTCGCTCTTCGCCGTGCCAACGCAACAGCTTGTCTGACTTCTCATTTGCAAACAACCTATGCACTCGTGGAGCTATAGGAGAATACCACACGGACTTTACTGGCCCTCCTTTGGTCTTGCTTCCATCATTTGATGGCCCTTGCTTGTATCGAGGAGTTTTACACTTGGGACATGCATCCAAGTCTTTGTATTTCTCTGCACGGTACAATATGCAGTCGTTGAAACACACGTGAATTTTCTCAACCTCGAGGCCAATTGGGAAAATCATTTGCTTCGCAAGGTAAGTCTTTTCTGCTAACTCGGCCTCCGGGAACAGTTATGTAGTATAACTAACAAGTTATCGAAGCCTTTATCACTCAACCCATTCGTTGATTTTAACTCCAGTAGCATGATGTTGGCTTCCAGTTTGCTTATTGGGGAGCACGGAAACAATGGTGTTTTTGCATCCTTTCTCATCATCTCCAGTTTTTTCAACTGTAAAGCACTAAGGAATCCTCCATGCACATCATATAGAAGCTGTGAAATGCCATCATTTTCCTCAGTGTCGTTAGCTAATGTATTCATAAACACATCATCATTGGTAGGCACATGTTCTGTGTACTCATGAACAGACAATCATGCATTCAGGGATACACTAGGCATGTGCACATCATCATTAACATTTTGATCAACCTCTCCATGCAAAGTCCAAATCGTGTAGTTTCTCATGAACCCCCTTGTGATCAAGTGCAACCATATATGCTCCACGTCGCCCTATTTTCTCGTATTCTTGCAGTCTTTGCATGTACAGAATACAAGATGTGAGTCCCCAGCATTGGCTCTAGCTTGCTTGATGAAATCGTCGATGCCCGTCAAGTAACGTGGGTCTGTACGTGACAGATCGTACATCCACCCTCGAGCCATGTCTGCACTGATAAAATGGACAGAGCAGAGAAAACATAGGAACATATTAATAGGAGCATTTTTGAACAATATTCTTTTCTTTATAATTTGAATTTGGTCGCGCTATAAAAAGTGAGACAACAAAATAGGTGGATGCATGGAGTATTAAATGTGAGTATTAAATGCATGCATGGAGTAATAAATGTAAGTATTAAATGCATGCATGCATGGAGTATTAAATGTAAGTAATAAATACCGAATCTATTCCACATCACATCAAATCTTTAATACATGCATGGAGTATTAAATGTAAGTAATAAATATAACTAATTAAAATTTTAATCCATATATAATTTTCGAGACGAATATTTCGAACCTAGCTATTCAATTATTATACAATAATTATCCAATAAAAACAAAATGCTACAATTTTTCTAAATACTTTTGGATCTAAAAGGTAAAAAAAATTGACACAAATTGCAACATCTCTCTTCTTGATCATGAAAACTAGCATAGCTATAAACTATAGATTTACACACAAAAACAATGTAAACCAACAATTCTAAAGAATTATGCTTGTTACTAACCAAGAGCAAGAAGATATGAGGATCCAAGAGTGAAGAGGAGCCAAAAATGGAGATCAAAAAATCCACCAGCCGCAACAATGGAAAGAGAGAGAGCTCCTCACGCAATGTTCTGTACTGTTGGGCAGAGGAGGGAGGGAGGAGATCGAAGCTTTATACTATACACAACATCACTGCCGGTTCCAGCCACGAACCGGCAGTGAAAGACCACATCACTGCCAGTTGGTGGCTTGAACCGGCAGTGATAGGGCCAAGAGGCATCACTGTCGGTTCAAGCCACGAACCGGCAGTGATGTGGTGTTTCACTGCCGGTTCAGCCCCTGCCCCCAATAATTGGGGGGTCTGCCAGAGGAAGAACCGGCAGTGAAGGGGCATCACTACCGGCCCAAACAAACCGGCAGTGATAGGCCGGCAGTGATTACCGTTTCTGTAGTACTGTATAAAACACAATTATGTTTCATACATTCTACTGAGGTGATTGCTTGAGAAAGCAGAAATGATTGTTTTTGTTATAAATACTGAATTGCAGTGAGGTGAATGGTTTCTATTTGGATCACGGACAACTCTTTTTTATTTATAATTTAGCCGGAATCCTAGTTTATCACAGTGGTTTGGTTCTAAGTTTGTGGCATGCATTATATTTGTATCCGATACATCATACTGAACAATTGAAGTGGCCATGTTAGTTGGTTTCCCCGCTTGGACTTACTGTATGTTGACCGTTATCAATTTTTTTCCAACATCAAGTTTTTCCGATATCCTTTTTCCATTTACATATGAGAATGAGTTTGAAAGCAGATAGACCTTTTTTCTGTCCTCTCCCGACCTTTTAGTTTCATCCCTAACCTGGTCCTTCACTCCCTAGTACGTATACCACCACCTCTACTTTCTCACACCATCACTAGAGCCTGCGGCAATTAAGGAGAGCCAGGACCCATGATCCAAGCACATGGACTGGTACAGAGAACAAATGCAATGCAGGTTTGATGCAAAAGTAGGCTCTTCCTAGTTATTGGATGACCTGTCTCAACTGCCTTAATTATTGGTGCCCAAGTGGATATATATCTCTCCTCAGATTCAGAGTCGAACAGAACTAGAGTAGCACCCATCACTACCCATGTAACATGATATTAGCTCTTCTACTGCTGAATATTAGGAATGCGGTGCGTCTGGAATATTGGTCTCTCATCTCTGGGACTGCAAGCCTCCAGCCAACTGGAGGGTTATGAGGTTACTACGCTAGCCAGAAAATAAAATTTTTCTACCCCATAAACCAGGAACTAGTGCTAGTTATAGATCACGGGGTTACCACTAGACGCGCAGGTGCAGCGGAAGCGACTTGGTGTAGTCGTGCGCGTCGCAGCAGTGTCGTGCAGTTGCGAGATCGTCCGTCTCAACGTCTCCTACTCGCGGTTCGTCCTTGTGCTCCAGGTGCAGCACCTCCGAGGAATCCCACACGTGCAAGGAAGAAGCGTCACGCCTCCGGACTGCTAGGTCCGCGAGGAGTACTAGGCGCGAGCGTGGGGAGGGCGACAACGGCTGCCAAAAGGACGTAAGTCTAACTCGCCCCGTGCCTCCCCTTGCTTATATAGGCATCCTAATGAGCTCCCACGTTGGAGGCCTATTAGTAACCCTAAACCTAGTCTAATTCGGGTCCAGGCTTCAAGCCCCTTAAGCGTGCGACCCTATGGGCTCACGCACATATAGACATGGCTCAAGTACTCTTACTCGACCAATAGTTGATAGCGGCATCTAGCAAGGCGTGTCCACTCCTATGCATATGCTATGATCATATCAGACGAACCACCACGATACAATATACATGTTATTCCTTTGTCTCATGATATTTGGTTCAACTCATGGGTTAACACTTAACCCAAGCACGGCCATGCATTTCATGATCTAATCATTTGAGTGATCCAGTGATATCTCTCTCATAAGGAGAGTGGCAAATTCCATCTTGATTAACTATGTCTCACAGCATGTTTCCTGAAAAACCCAAAAGAAACCTTTATAACTACCCAGTCACGGAGTAGCGTTTGGTAGTCCTAGGGTGGGTCGTTTCACATCTTCAGTACATACGACAATCTCAAGTCTAAGGACATAACGTACACGATGTGTATAGAGACAATCTCATGTCGGGTCTGTCTAGCACCATGTCCTACATGTGCCTACATTATTAGTTTGACATTTCATGTCCATGACTTGTGAAACATAGTCATCAACTAATAATTTGTTGATCTAATATTCATGTGCATTCTTGCACGAACTCCGATCAGGGACAACTTTTATAATAACCATACAAGTAAAAGAGTTTGATAAGCAATTCACATAATTGCTAATCGATACAAGTTGTCTTTAATGGATATTCATAACATGTCATGGATACAAGGAATACATCATCTTTATGATTACCTCTAGGGTATATTCCCAACAGTCTCCCACTTGCACTAGAGCTAATCTCGAAGATATCTAATACCCATAGCTTCCACGTGCGCCTCATGCTTGGGCTATGGAAGAGCCTTTGTCAAAGGATCTGCAACATTCAAATCCGTATGTATTTTGCACATCTTGATCTCATCTCGACCGACAAACTCTCGAATGAGATGAAACTTCCGTAGTACATGTGTTGTTCTTTTGGTCATTCCTAGGCTCCTTAGCCTGCGCTATTGCCCCATTGTTATCACAATACAGATTCAATGGGAGAGATGTATTTGGAACCACACCAAGCTCGATGAGAAACCTCCTCATCCAAACACCTTCCTTTGCAGCGGCAGAAGCTGCAATGTACTCGGCTTCTGTTGTAGAATCAGTTGACGTCTCCTGCTTGGAACTCTTCCAGCTTACAGCACCACCATTTATTGTGAACACAAAACCTGATTGAGATTGTGAATCATCCACGTCAGTTTGGAAGCTAGCATCGGTGTAACCATTTACAACGAGCTCCTCCTCACCTCCATAGATTAAACCCTCTCTTGGATTGTTCCATGTTGAACCATTTCAACACCTTGTCAATGTACGTATCTTGGCTTAATCCTATAAGCCTCTTTGATCTATCTCTATAGATCTTTATGCCCAAAATGTATGTTGCTTCTCCTAAATCCTTCATAGAAAAACTATTATTCAGTGAAGTCTTTACGGATTGCAACATAGGAATGTCATTCCCAATCCATAGTATGTCATCTACATACAGGATTAGAAATACAACAGCGCTCCCACTTACCTTCTTGTAAACACAAGGTTCTTCTTCATTCTGACGAAAGCCAAACCCTTTGATCACTTTATCAAAACGAATGTTCCAACTCCGAGATGTTTGCTTCAACCCATAAATGGATTTCTTTAGCTTGCATATTTTTCCAGCATTATTAGGATCAACAAAACCTTCAGTCTATATCATATACACATCCTCTTCCAAATTTCCATTTAGAAAGGTTGTTTTAACATCCATCTATCAAATCTCATAATTGAAATAAGCAATAATTGCTAGAATGATCTGGATAGATTTAAGCATCGCTACCGGAGAGAATGTCTCGTCGTAGTCAACTCCTTGAACTTGCCGAAAACCCTTTGCAACAAGTCGAGCTTTATAGACATGAACGTTTCCATCCATATCCTTTTTCTTTTTATAGACCCATTTGCACTCTTTGGGTTTAACCCCATCAGGTGGGTCAACCAAGTTCCAAACTTGATTGTCTCCCATGGAATCTATCTCAGATCTCATGGCACTTAGCCATTCCTCAGAATTTAGGTCCAGCATTGCTTCCGCGTATGTCGCAGGTTCGTCATCGTCTAACAACAACACTTCCCCACGTGCCTCACGGATTCTTGCTGACCTTCGTGGTTGTGGTGGTGTTTCTCTTGCCACAGGTATCTCAACTTGTTCTGCTACATTAGCATCACTCATAGAGTTATCCCCTATTGGCTCATCTTGAACTTTTTCAAGATACACCTTTTGTCCACTCTTCTCTTTATTGAGAAACTCTTTCTCTAAGAAGACACCATTCCGAGCAACAAACACTTTGCCCTCTGATCGGTTGTAGAAGTAACACCAGTCCACATCTCATGTGGTTCTTAACTACGGACTTAGATGATACCCTATTCAATGTGAAAGCGGTTGTTTCTAGAGCATATCCCCAAAACGAGAGTGGTAGGTCTGACTGGCTCATCATAGACCGAACCATGTCTATCAAAGTCCGATTATGTCGCTCGGACACGCCGTTTCTCTGAGGTGTTCTAGGTGGTGTAAGCTGTGGAACAATTCCACAACTCTTTAGATGATTGCTAAACTCATGGATCAAATATTCGCCTCACGATCAGATCGCAAGGCTTTAATTTTCTTGCCACGTTGATTCTCTACTTCATTCTGAAATTCTTTGAACTTTTCAAATGTATCAGACTTATGTTTCATTAAGTAGACATATCCATATCTACTAAAATCATCAATGAAGGTTATGAAGTATTGAAATCCGCCTCTAGCTGTCGTACTCATTGGTCCACATACATTAGTATGTACAAGTTCCAACAAGTCTGCCGCCCTCTCAGGAAAACCTGTGAAAGGCGACTTGGTCATCTTACCCATCAAGCAAGTCTCACATGTCTCATATGATTCAAAATCAAACGAAGTCAGAAGCCCATCAGAATGGAGCCTCTTCATGTGATTTTCACTTATATGACCTAAACGACAATGCCACATATAGGTAGGACTTAACTCATTAAGCCGAGGCCTTTTAGCATTAATATTACAGATAGGTTCGTCATCAAGATTTAAAATAACAACCCATTCATAATGGATGCAAAAGCTACAAACATGTCATTCTTTGAGATCACACAACCATTGTCTTTACTCGCAAATGAATAACCATCCTTCATCAAACATGAAGGTGATACAATGTTTCGACTTAAACTAGGAACAAAATAACAATTATTCAATTCCATGATAAATCCTGACGGGAAGTGAAGTTGCATCGTCCCAACGTTCAACGCAACAACTCTTGCATTATTGCCCATGCGGAAATCAACTTCTCCTCTTTTCACGCTTCTACTTCTTATCATTTCCTGCATCGTATTGAAAATATGAGCAACCGATCCGGTATCAAATACCAAAGAATTGATATAAGAATCACCGAGAAAAATGTCTGTAATATGAACAACAAGTGTACAAGCAGCGGGAGTACCTTTACTACCGCCATCCTTCAAGGATTCCAAGTACAACATGCAGTTCCTTTTCCAGTGACCTGTCCCATTACAATGAAAGCATTTAGCTTCAGCAGGTCCAGCAGCCTTGGGTGCAGGAGGAGGGTTTGGCTTAGAGATCTCATCTTTAGCCTTCATCTTCTTCCTTTTCCAAGCCCTCTTCTTAAAGTTAGGCTTGTTTTGGACCGCCATCACATGGCTACTGCCAGCACCTTTCTTGATATCAGCTTCTGCTGTCTTAAGCATGCCGCACAATTCATTCAAGCCCTTCTCCGCCCCATGCATATGGTAGTTCGAAATGAAGTTTCCATAGCTAGGTGGAAGAGACGCAAGTATGAAATCAGTGGCCAACTCTGGGCCCATTGGGAAGCCTAGCTTCTCCAATCTCTAAGTGTGACCAACCATCTTGATCACATGTGGGCCAACTGTTGTGCCTTCTGCTAGCTTGGTTTCGACAAAAGCCTTGGACACATTGAACCTATCAGTCCTGGCTTGAGTCTGAAACATATCATTAAGCGCCACAATCATATCGTACGCTGCATGATTATTGTCAAATTGCATCTGGAGATCTGGCTCCATGCAAGCGAGCATAAGGCAACCTACTTCAAGATCAGCATCACATGCTTTGTTGTAAGCGGTTTTCTCTGCAACAGGTGCATTATCAGCAGGCTCATATGGTAATGGGGTGTCTAGAACATCTTCCTTTTTCTCAGCCCTGAGAACAATTCTCAGGTTGCGGATCCAATCCGCATAGTTTGTTCCATTCAACTTATCTTTCTCAAGAATTGAACGCAAAGTAAATGGTTGATTACTGGGAGCCATCTACAACAAAAGTAATGCGAAATACTAAGACAATGTATCCATAATAGAGTAAATCATATTAAACTTTTAATAGAATATACTCCCACTAAAATCAATATCCCTCGATTGAAACTTAGTGATTCAAGACCCACAACTAACAAGTCGACTAGTGAGCTTTAGCATCACCGCTAGGTGACATGGTAGATCGGTAAGCAACTCCTTGCTAATCATATCACATATGACTCTTGTTGTTGGGTGACATCTCCATGCTTGTGTTACCAACAACTAATTCTTCAAGGTCCCTAACCGTTAGGATAACCTTGTTCAAGTAACCAAACCTTCTGCATGTAAGTGTCCGACACGAACCTGTCTAGTCAAAGAAAATCAGTGGCACCCTAATTTCATAGACCTACCACTGATCGTACAAGACACGTGACAGTGCAAGGTTTGGGGAAGCATTACAACTAACTTAAACATTGTTGAGGGATCATTCTACTTCACTACCGCATATGTAGACAAAAACATTATCGCACGTGAAAGTAGAATATCGTAAGAATGACATAAACACAGATTTGACTTGGTATAGCCCATTGTTCCTTTGAAGATCTCCATCTCCACCAATCTGTTCATCATGGTGATCGCCATCTCCATGATTGAAGTATGTCATCCTCCGTGATGAGTCCACCAAGACTATCTATCACTACTGTAACATAGTTTAATAAAATTACATAGTCGTAGGATCATCACAGATTGGCACACAGGCCATTACATATGAATTGACAATATTTGTGGCTCCAGTCATATTGTCTTAATCATGACGTGCCAGCCATGAATTAATTACATACATGCATCACATACACATAAGGGCTATACCAATCATGAATACCTACAAAACAGAGTTAGCCGATTCCGACGTCTAAACTTAAAACGCCAAAAACTCAATTTTTTGGGCCGAATTTCGCAAATCTAATTTTCGCCAAAACTGCCATTGGCTGTCGTTGACGAATGCGAAATTTTCCGGCGCACGATTTTCGTTTAAGGTTTTTCTCGTTTCGAGGTCGTATGCAAAAGTTATGGACGTTTTACCGAACAACACTTTTCTGCAAATTTCCCTCCGACGGCGGATCCTATCCGCCGCCGCCTCCGCATCTCATGCGCTTGGAACTTGACCAAGGTCCGATTCGATCAATCTTATTGATCTCCAACTCACCATAATTGGGTTTACATGTATCACTTAACTCGGATGGCGGAATCCCGACCGGTACGAGTAGATCGTTACAATACCAACGTGGCAAGATCACGAACCATGATTAGAGATTGATCCAAAACCATGCATATCTCCATATGTACACACCCGAAAGTATAACGAGGCAACTAACGGCTCCGATACCACTGGAGGGTTATGAGGTTGCTACGCTAGCCGGAAAACAAAATTTTTGTACCCCATAAACTAGGAACTAATGCTAGTTATAGATCACGGGGTTACCACTAGACGCGCAAGTGCAGCGGAAGCGACTTGGTGTAGTCGTGCGCGTCACAGTAGTGTCATGCAGTTGCGAGGTCGTCCGTCTCAACATCTCCTACTCGCGGTTCGTCCTTGTGCTCCAGATGCAGCACCTCCGAGGAATCCCACACGTGCAGGGAAGAAGCGTCACGCCTCCGGACTGCTAGGTCCACGAGGAGTACTAGGCGCGAGCGTGGGGAGGGCAACAGCGGCTGCCAAAAGGACGTAAGTCTAACTCGCCCCGCGCCTCCCCTTGCTTATATAGGCGTCCTAATGAGCTCCCACGTTGGAGGCCCATTAGTAACCCTAAACCTAGTCTAATTCGGGTCCAACCCGAATTAGGCTTCAAGCCCCTTAAGCGTGTGACCCTATGGGCTCACACACACATAGACATGGCCCAAGTACTCTTACTCGACCAATAGTTGATAGCGGCCTCTAGCAAGGCGTGTCCACTCCTATGCATATGCTATGATCATATCAGACGAACCACCACAATACAATATACATGTTATTCCTTTGCCTCATGATATTTGGTTCAACTCGTGGGTTAACACTTAACCCAAGCACGGCCATGCATTTCATGATCTAATCATTTGAGTGATCCAGTGATATCTCTCTCATAAGGAGAGTGGCAAATTCCATCTTGATTGACTATGTCTCACAGCATGTTTCTGACAAACCCAAAAGCCACGTTTATAACTACCCAGTCACAGAGTAGCGTTTGGTAGTCCTAGGGTAGGTCGTTTCACATCTTGAGTACATACGACAATCTCAGGTCTAAGAACATAACGTACACGACGTGTATAGAGACAATCTCATGTCGGGTCTGTCCAGCATCATGTCCTACATGTGCCCACATTATTAGTTTGACATCTCATGTCCATGACTTGTGAAACATAGTCATCAACTAATAATGTGCTAATCTAATATTCATGTGCATTCTTGCACGAACTCCGATCAAGGACAACTTTTATAATAACCATACAAGTAAAAGAGTTTCACAAGCAATTCACATAATTGCTAATCGATACAAGTTGTCTTTAATGGATATTCATAACATGTCATTGATACAAGGAATACATCATCTCTATGATTACCTCTAGGGCATATTCCCAACACCAACACCGTTCGCACCGTTGTTCAAACTTGGGCTGCCTTTGATCGGCAGCATGGGGCTAAGGTGAGCCTTGGGTCTTGAGTAGAGGCTAAGGGTGTTCTCGGGTCTTGCCTAATCCTTTGAACGGAAGGTGGTTACAAGCGCACCTAAGGGGTATAGCCTACGAGCGATCCTGGAGGGATTGGTCGGGGGGTTCTTCGATCAGAAACCCCTATTGTATGATCTCGTCAGGAGAACCTGAGTCCTTTGTGGCTTCATGGGTCAACCCATGATGGCGACGAGGTGCTGAACCCAATTTTTTGGAGGCTAGACCAGCCACTACTGGAGACGGGCCCTTTGCCGAGTGCCTACGACACTCGCCGAACACCTAAAAAACACTTGGCAAACGCTTTGCCGAGTGTTGCACTCAGCAAAGGGCACACGGTAACGATGTTAACGGTAAAGGCCCTTTGCCGAGTGTTTTTTTTCGGGCACTCGGCAAATGATTTGCCGTGTGCACGTGTACACTCGGCAAATCAAATAGGCACTCGGCACAAAAAAGTGCACGGTGACTGGTACGGTGATGGAGCCGTTTGCCGAGTGCCCCGTGCATGGCACTCGGCAAAACATACCCGTTTGCCGAGTGCCCCATGCATGGCACTCGGCAAAGGACACCCGTTTGCCGAGTGTCCCCATGCAGGACACTCGGCAAATCATGTACCATATGCCGAGTGTCTTGGCCATGACACTCGGCACAACTTCAACACTCGGCAAAGGGCCTTCCCAGGTGCTCTGGAATGGTCCCTTTGCCGAGTGTTATGACCATAGAACTCAGCATATCATTCCTTTGCCGAGTGTTACACTCGGCAGATCGACCTAAAACAATCTTTTTTATTTGATTTTTCAATTCCATCCAGACAAACAGAAGATATATATCACAAGCAACTCATATATATCACAAACAACACGTATCACATCACAAACAACACAGATATCACAAACATCAAATATATCTCACAATATATGCCAATTCATCCATAGTTCAACATCACAATGCATCCATAGTTCACAAAACAGCCAAAGTTCCATACAAAACGTTCATGACGAGGGTCCAGGGTCACGAGGCCCACAACCTGATCCCGGCGACCCTCCCAAGCCTCCCAAGCCCGACGATCCTCCCAAGCCCGGCGATCCTCCATAGCCCGGCGACCCTCCCAAGCCCTAGAAAGGTCCATAGATCGGCGAAGCTCCCAAGCCAGCAGGCGAAGCATTATTTGATGCCGCCGATTGATTCTGCACAAAGTAAAATAGGTTGCATGTGTTACACAAAGTGAACTATAAGTTTCTAACATTCGAAGTATGCTAGGTCACAAGTGCTATTGTGCTTTGACCACAAGCGTAAACATATGAACCAAAACATTTATACTCACAGGAGTGCCGAAGTAGATAGGTCGAGGTGGACGTGGAGGCAGCTCCAAAGCCAGAGGAGCCATACCCTAAGCGGCGCCAAGGCTCTGCATGTACTCAAACATCTTTTGCAGACTCTGATGGTTGAGTACTCGCTCTTCCGCCATCGTCTGCTGCTCAAGCTCCGCCGCCTGCCGATCAGCCTCCATCCTTGCCTCCAGCTCCTCCCGTCGCCTCCTCTCATCCCGTCGCCTACACCATTTCATTCAAATGTTAGAGGAATGCAAAGCTAAGGCAAATCAATGAACGGCAAATAAAACAGAAATAACCTGGAGTGCATGCATCTGCTCCTGTGAGGTGTTTGGGCACTTGCGTATGACCGGGCCCGATCTGCCCCTCGCTTTAATCTGGCTGAGACTGGGCGTACTGGCTGTGTCGAGTGCACCGTCGGCAATTCAGTACCGCCCATGCTTCTTGCCGCCTCCAATCCTCATGATGACCTCTCCATCAAGATCCTCGGTGGTCGGATCGTAGTCTGCTCCATGGAGATTCTTTACCGCTGAAGTGTACTCGGTAAGGCGGTTGTGGACGCTCGAGTTAGTGTACTTCTCTGGCAGGTCATTCGGGTTGTAGTCGACATTCGATGACGCCGTGCCCTTTTTGTACAAGGCAAATGCCTTGAACAGATTGCAAGGCTGGTTGTCATGCTTTGCCGACTGCGAGAAAACCAACAAGATGATTAGAAACCATGCAAAGTAACTGTTGCACTAAATTGTAGTCATTGACGTACCCAAGTGGCCATGTATGCCTCTAGGCTCTGGCTTCCTTGGTAGTGTGTTGTGTCTGGCCTCATCAAACGCCGCTCCCGGCAAGCGTTATGTGTCTCCTCCCAATCAAGGCCGCACCACTTTTCCACTATCCGCTTCCAGCACTCGGTATGATGCGAGCACCACCATGGAATCGTCTACACACATCAAGTGACATTATCATATTTAGCCTACTAAATCTTAAATAAAATCAATAGTAAAGTTGTATACTTACATCTTCGTACTGCTGTCGGGTGAGCCTCATGTTCCTTGCGTCACCTTTGGAGACCTTTTCCTTAAGAACGTCGTTGTGGTAAGTCACGATGGTCTGGACACGCGCCTCGTAGTGCATGTCCGACACGAGTTTCTTGCAAACTTAGCGAGCCAAGTGTCTGCATGGGCCTCGTGTCCCTCCTGGCATCTATAGAAATCCTACACACATGCATAGAGAGAGAGGCGTGATGTATCATTATGTATTTTAAGAGTTTAAAATAAATGTGTGCAATACAACTTACCCACAGCTTGCCGATTACCCGCTCCGCTTTATTGGCAAACATCCTGCCATTCTGATCTGGAGCATCGTTTGCCACGGTGTAGTGGTTAAACGTGTACGCCGGAGTTACGACGCTAGCGTACTCAACTAAGCTAGGGAAGTGCTCCCTGCACAAGAGACCCAAGATCCCATTCACCGAGCGTTTGTGAGTACCTAGACTCACAAACGACCAACTCCTGCACAAGAGACCCAAGAATGTTAGTTGTAATTGTGGTTTTAAACATATTAAATGAAATAGGGAAACCATGCAAAAGTACTTACTTTTCGACCCCGGGTCGAATCATCGGACGACCGGACAGTGGGATGGGTCGCTGAGGGAGGCTTGCCGGTCCTCGCAAGTAGACAGTCAGCGGAGCTATGGAAGTGGAACCCCCTGCAGGTGCTGAGTCGCCGTCGCCGTCCCCCTCCTCCACCTCAACCCCATGCGCCTGCTCGTGCTCCTGCGGCTGTTGTTGCTCTTCGTCCCCTCCTCCTCCTCCTGCTGTTGTGCCTGCGCCTCTGGCTGCGGGGTAGGATCCGAGGCTCTCCTGCGGGCGCTCCGCCTCCTGCTCGACGCGGCGTAAATCGAGGAGAGAGCCCTCATTCCGCCGCCGACCATCTTGAATTACCTGCATTTAAAAGAATAATTAGTATACCAATTAGTTTAATAACATAATTATGAAAGACATGCAGAATAATAAACAAAATAAGAATGTATTACATGTATTAGAAATACTCTTCATGGTTAGGAGTAGCGGGATCATAAGTTTCATCATCACTATCAGCCATGTCCAAAGGCTCCACACTATCCGAAGGAGTGATGTTATCCTCATTTCCGTTGCCTAAACTTAATCTCTCAAGTAATTGTAAGTCCTTTACATTTTCCACCTCATCTCCAGCATCCTCGGCAGATACCATTTCATTGTATATTTTCATTTCAATGGCTTCGGTTAAGTCTATCTCAAACCTACCTTCTAGACCCTCTTCTTGAAAGAACTCTCCATCATATGTGCTTGGGTTCAAATTGTAATCTTCATCGTTTGGGATAGGTACTTTACCGTGTGATGATACCTTGTGCACAATATCCCAACCCTTGAGACAGATGTCCGTCTGGCATGGGTACGACATATAATATACTTGTGTGGCCTGTTGAGCAACAATATAGACATCATCGCCTGGATAGACAGAATCTCGTAGAATTTCGACTAGCCCTAGGTTAGGGGTCCGTCTTGTTAATGCAGGATCAAACCAATGGCATTTGAAAATCACAGGATTAAGAGGTTTGCAACCATAGAACTGGAGTTCGTATATTTCTAGAATTCTTCCATAATACTCGACCCCATCAAGGCCGGGTGTAAACACTCTAGAGCATGTGGTTCTTCGATTGGGCCAACTCGCCTCGTAACTTGTTGTGTGAAATCGATATCCATTCACATCATAAGATGCAAATGACCTGACCCTATAGCCAAAGCCATGGGCAACTTGTCTCAACTCGGCGCTCATAGACACATCATTAGCCTACAATCCCAAGTAGTTAGGTTGTTATTTTTTTGAATGTACAATCAACTTGGACTGTCAAACTAAGTAGTAGCTACCTTCTGTTTGAACCAAGAAATGAAATCAGGATTCCCATTTCCCGCATCCTTTTTAAGAAGGGTTTCGGTTTCTTGTGGGCTAGGACCTCTTGAGCAAGTCCAGAATTGAGAAATAAATTCCCTGTAACAAGGAGAAACAAGGGTTGGATGTAGAATATTAAACATGTATTGATCCTAGTTCAATGAGCATAGAACTTACATCATGTACGGCTCCACTTCGTCAAGGTTGATCAACACGTATAGGATTATAGTGCGACACTCTTCGGGCTTTAAGGTCTTTGGGGTCAATCCATTTGCGCTCCCGAGTTGGCCTCGGAAAAGGCTGAGATTTGAACCATTTTCGCCAATGTTGTAACAAGAGGGTGGATTATGCACGCTAGGAAGGTTGTCACCATAGTATGTTGTTGTGAAGTTTGACACCTCCTCTAGAATGTACGCCTGTGCCATGGAAGCCTCAATTTTTGCTTTATTTTTACATTTTGTTCGAAGAACCTTTAGACTTCTCTCGACAAAATAACACCAACAGAACTGCACAGGCCCTCCCATTCGTGCCTTAGACGGGAGGTGTAAAATCAAATGTTGCATTGGATTGAAGAAACCAGGTGGAAAGATCTTCTCTAACTTACAGAGCAACATAGGTGCCATTCTCTCCAAGTCTGCAATCACGGTCCGATATAACTCCTTTGCACAAAGCTAGCGGAAGAAATAGCTCAACTCTGCTAACACTTGCCAAACATGGTCAGGGACGTAGCCTCGAACCATTGTAGGAAGAAGCCGCTCAATCCATATGTGGTAGTCATGAGTCTTCATCCCATTCACTCGCATAGTAGATAGGTTCACCCCCCTTCTCAGATTCGCTACATATCCATCAGCAAACAATAACGTTTGCATCCATTCTAGAACTTCTCTCCTCTGTGGCCTAGTCAAGACAAATTCAGCCTTAGGCCTTCTCCATGTCTTGCCGCGACCCAGAGGCTGCATTTCTTGGTTTGGTCTATCGCATAACGTTGCCAGATCTACTCTTGCCTTAACGTTGTCCTTAGTCTTATCAGGAATGTCCATAATTGTTGCCCAAATTGCTTCGACAACATTCTTTTCAGTGTGCATGACATCAATGTTATGTGGAAGAAGAAGGTCATGGAAATAGGGAAGCCTCTCCAAGCCCGACTTATGAGTCCACATATGTTCCACACCATATCCTAGGAAACCACCTTCTTCTTTATCGACCTGGAGAGCATCTATTTGAGCCTGAACCTAGGCACCACTCATGAGATGTGGTACATGGTCCGTGACTTGGACACCTTTCATGAAGTTCTTGATATCTCGTCTATATGCATGGTCAAGAGGGAGAAATTGCCGATGTTGATCGAACGAAGAATATTTTCCACCTTTCTGCAACCATATAAACTTCACAGCTGCCTTACATCTTAGGCATGGAAACTTTCCATGAACACACCATGCGCAGAATATCCCATACACAAGAAGGTCATGGAGTGAGTAATGGTACCACACATGCATTTTTAAGTTTGTCTTTGTCGCTTGGTCGTATGTCAATACCCTTCCTCCCAAGCACGGATCAAATCATCAAATATAGGTTCCATGAACACACCCATACTTCTACCTGGGTGATCTGGAATGATCAATGACAGGAATACACTATGTCATTGAAACAAGACATCAGGGGGCAGATTGAGAGGTATAATGAACATAGGCCAACATGTGTACGAGGCCGCCATCATTCCATATGGATTGAACCCATCTGTTTCCAATGCAACACGTACATTTCTTGCCTCTCTGGCTTTCTCAATGTGAATTCCATCAAAGTGGGTCCATGCCTCACCATCAGATGGATGCACCATCTTGTCAGGATTGTAATGTTTGCCGTTTTTTTGTGCCAAGTCATCTGTTTCATGGATTCCTAGGTCATATATAGCCGTTGGAGCCTCGGTATGAAAGGAAGATACCGTAGGATCTTCACAGCTATCTGAAGCTGCCTCTTTTGGCCATCCCCGGAATCTACCTCTAAGTACCTAGAGGATTCACACTTTGAACAATACTTTGCATTCACATATTCTTTCCTAAAGAGGACGCGCCCTTTGGGATAGGCATGTACTTGCTCATACGGCATTTTTAGTGCACGAAGAAGCTTCTGTGAATCGTACATGTTCTTTGGCAAAATGTGTTCCTCCGGAAGTAGGGTGCCAATAACTGTCAGCATAGTATCAAAGGCATCTCGACTACGGCTAAACTGGGACTTAAATGCCATTACGCAACCAATGGCATCGAGTTGGCAAACCTTTGCTTGTCCATGAAGGGGTTTCTGTGCCGAGTCTAACATGTCATAATACGCCTTTGTGGTTGCCTCTGGTTCCTCGTCCTCCCTACCTCCGTCAGCGAAATGAGCTTCATGAAAGTCATCTAACATGTCTCCTATACCAGCATCAGCATCATAATCCTCGACGCGTGGCCTCACTACCTCCTCTCTCATACGTGCTTCTTCACCATGTAGTGTCCACAGGGTATAGTCTGGCATGAACCCATTCTTGCAAAGATGTCGCCCCATTACATCCTTTGTTTGTCGCCGTTTGTTAGCGCACTTACTGCAGGGACACCAAGTTGAGCGTGCTTCTTTCTCCGGGGGAAAGACAAGTTCCAAGAAAGCATTGGTCTTCTCAATCCATTCATCGGTCATCGCACCTTGACTTGGGTGGCCCGTGTACATCCATGCCCGGTCATGCATCCTCTAAGATATATACCAGCGAGTAATGTAACTAGCAATTGCATGTGCATGGTGTTCCTACTATCTAATAGGTGAGGATAGGTCCTAATCCCACCCGTGGTTGCGTAGAGGAGGTCAGTTTCCATTCTCTACTCCTATCCGAGATAAATTTCGGCAGCACCTCCCCGCTGCTCTCCAGATACACGTCCTAATACGGAGAGTGTGTATCTAGAGAACAACAGGGAGGTGCCGTCGAAACTCTATCTTGGATCAGAGCAGACCATGGAAACTAACCTCCTCTATGCACACACGGGTTGTCCATGGAAATGTGGACAATTCGAAACAGATATGGTTATAGATATGCAAAGAATTACATATTTACAACCATATCTCTTTCGAACGGGAGACGCCTAACTGGTTACATGATGCACGACCATGATAAGCAAAGAGGGGTTATACCTTCGGTGGCGGAGCGAGTCAGGCTAGTGGAGCCGTGGCGAGTCGGTGTAGTGGCGAGGCGACGCGGTGCAGGTAGAGATCGCCTCTGCTCCTTTCTCTCCTTCCTTCTGCAAAAGAAAAAAGAATAACCTAAGTCAAAATTTCGGCAAAACCTCCCCTGCACGGTGAGGTTTCCAAAACCTGCAATAAAACAATGGCACGATGGTCGGAAACCATGTTTATGTCAAAGGCTCGATGGCCGACAACCACACATATATCTTCCAGTACCACTACCACTAATATCTACCACTACCACTACCACTAATATCTACCACTACCACTAATACAACTACAAGTACAACTACAACTAATATCTCTTCTAATTCATACCTTGGCGGTGGATAGCGGCGTTGGTACGGGACGTGGCAATGTTGGCACATCCTCCGCGACCTTCTCCTCCTCGGCGTCCTAGTTTCCTTGCCGGCCTCCTTCTTCTCCCTCCTCCCCTCTTCTCCTTCTCCCTTCTTATCCTTCTTTTCTTCTTCTTCTTCTTCATCATCTTCTTCTTCTTCTTCTTCTTCTTCTTCTTCTTCTCTTCTTCCCGCCGGAGTGGATGGGGATGGGGCCTCGGTGGGGGTGGGTGTGGGGGCGCGCCGGCTAGGGAGGGGGTGGCGGTGGGGTCGGGGCTCGAGCCAAGCTCTGGCGGAGCTCGGGTAGGGTGGGGGTGGGGGTGGGGGGCGAGGTGGTTGGGCGGACGGCGGTGGCCGGGATGAAGAGGGCCTGCGGCGGCGGCCCTCCTCTTCTTCTCTTCTCGCGGCAGCGAGGGCCGGGCTCGGCGGGCCAACGGCGGCGGCGGCCGGGGTCGGGCGAGGGGTGGGGCGGGGAAGGACGCTGGGTAGGGCGGGGTCGGGCGGGCAGGCGGCGCGCGGGGCGCCGGGAGGGAGGGCGAGGTTCGGGCGGCGGGCGGCGGCGGTATGCTAGCTGTGGGCGTGTGTGTGCGTGTGTTTGTGTGTGTGAGCGAGCGGCAAAAAAACGGCTAAGTCTGGCACTCAGATCCATGATTTGCCGAGTGCCCCCGATCTAGCACTCGGCAAACGCCTCCCTTTGCCGAGTGTCTTAGGGTTGACACTCGGCAAACGTCTCCCTTTGCCGAGTGTCTCCCCTCTGACACTCGGCAAATATTACATAAATGTTACTAAAAATTTAAAAAATATCAAACGGTTTCAAAAATTTACCAAATCTTGACATGACACCATATTTGTTTTGTATTGTCTGTACGATAAGTTTTAAAGTCAAATTTGAATTTTAGATTCGATTTCAATTCAAATCCTACTCAATCACTCTAAGTGATATGAAACATTATCGCATATGATTGAATTTGTAAGACACGTATGTAACAACTTTTGTGAAATCCTCCCAATCTTTTATCACATGTTCTAAGTATGATATAATGGCTCCATGATAAATTTTACAATTTTTGGAGTCCATTTACTATTTATAGATTTTTTAATCAATTCTAACACATGTTTGAAATCATGTTTCGTGAACAATATGTGGAGTTCTTATTTTACTTTACCACATATGAACTCAACTTATGCATAATAATATGGATAATATTTTTTCAACCAATTTTTTCATTATTTGAATCACTTGTAGTTCAAATCTCATTTGAGTCAAATAATACACTTAATTGAAAACAACTAACTAAATATAGCAAACATGTCGACAAAATTGTTATACTTAAACATGTAGTTCTAGGTACTATTGAAGTACAGCAGAAAAAGTTTGGAGACCAAACTAAGAAGAAAAAAAATTGTTTTGCCGAGTGTTAGGTAATACACTCGGCAAAAGCTTTAGGTTGCCGAGTGTCTTGACGTGACACTCGACAAACGGCCTAGGTTACCGAGTGCCTAACGGCGACACTCGGCAAATCGCTGATGGCGTAGGCTCCTAACGTCGTCTACCAAGTGTCGGCGTTGCCGTGTGCCCGACACTCGGTAAATGAACGTTTTGCCGAGTGCCACGCGTTACCGAGTGTCCGACACTCGGCACAGGCTATTCTGCCGAGTGTTAAAATATGCCGAGTGCCGGACACTCAGCAAAAGAGGCTTCTGCCGAGTGTTCTGATATGCCGAGTGTCACACACTCGGCAAATAGGCCGTTTGCCGAGTGGCCGAGGGAAAGCACTTGGCAAACGCCCCGGCACTCGGCAACGCCCCGGTTTCCGGTAGTGAGCCACGGCAGGGATGGCTTCTGCTGATGAGGGACGGGTCCCCTTCTTGGGGGGGTTTTCTATGTACGGTTGGAGCGCTTGGTTGTCGGGGCTGAGCAATGGTGGAGAACTGCGCTGAACATGTGTTGGCTCGAGCGAGGATCCAGCGATCTCGTCGTGGAGTGCCAGCCTTAGGCCTAGAGGCACCCACCTTTCTGACATTAGCATGTCACAGGTAGAGTGATTGGGAGCATGTGGGCACTGGCTCGGGGTCATCTGGTCACTCGTCGCACCATGACCTTTCTGGGGGTTCGGTAACAGGCCTTGGTGCCTCGGGCCAACTTTAGCAACACAGATCTTGGTGCGGAGCAAGCACCGAGCGTTCTACCACTCAGTTGACTCCTGTCCCAACTCCAGGAAGTTGGCAAGCTGATTTGAACCTCAATTTTCTTTGGTTTGTACTACATTTACCATTTTCCATTTGCCTTGTACTACGATGATCAGATTGCTTATAGCTAGCGATGCAGAGGTACAATGGAACCATGCAAGAGAGATGGACTACGACTTTGACTAGTTGTTTAGTGTTGTGTTGGTTTGGCCGACAAAGAATGAGATGGTGCTGGAGTATGGAGTGCTGGACGGTTGGTGCACTTCACCTTATTTTACTGTCGACTGCAACTTATTTTAATGTCTTATCTCCTTTTACTGTTGAACACGTACTTGAACTTGTGTCGGTGTGTCGTATTAGTACAGTAGTTCTAGTTTAGTGCTATGATTTGTGTTTGTGGTTGTGCTGCCTCAGGATCATGCCGTGAACTCTATGGACAGATAGTATTTCTGTTGAATTCTTTTTCTTGTGCTGCCTTATGTCAGCTACATACGGACATCTAATATTGCTATTGATGAATCCTTTCTCCTATGTATAAAACACAATTTTGTTTCATACATTTTAATTACTGAGGTGTTTTTGTTGCAAATACTGAATTGTAGTGAGGTGAATGGTTTGTACTTGGATCACGGACAACTCTTTCTTTATTTACAATACACCCGGGCTGCTAGTTTAATGCAGTGGTTTGCTTATAAGTTTGTTGCATGCATTATATTTGTATCAGATACATAATAATGAACAATTGAAGTGGCATGTCAATTGGTGTCCCGCTTGGACTTACTGCATCTTGAACGTTATCGATTGTTTTGTTCTGTTTCCAACATCATGTTTTTCCGCGATATTGTATCCTGACAATAATGTTCCCGACGCCGTTTCCGTTTCCGTCTGAGATTGTGTTTTAAAGCAGATATACCCTTTTTCCTGTCCTCTCCTGACCATTTAGTTTCATCCCTAACCTGGACACCTGGTCCTTCACTCCCTGCACCACCACCTCTACTCTCTCACACCATCACTAGAGCCTGAGGCAATTAACAAGGAGAGCCAGGACCCATGATCCAAGCACATGGACTGGTATAGAGAACAAATGCAATGCAGGTTTGATTCAGAAGTGGGCCCTTCCTAGTTATTGGATGACCTGTACGTCTCAACTCTCAATAGCCTTACTTGGCGCCCAACTGCCCATCACTGTCCAAGTGGATATATATCACCTAAGACTCAGATAGTAGAACAAGCATATAGACAGAACTAGAGTAGCACCCATGGCTGCCCATGTACGTAACGTGACATTAGCTCTTCTAGTACTGGATATTCGGAATGAGGTGTGTCTGGAATACTGCCCTCTCGTTTCTGGTTCTGCAAGCCTCCAGGCAACATGGTTCGCACCGTTGATCAGAATGACCTGCTCCCACAGCTCTCACTCAAAGGATCAGCATCTCACCGTTGACATGCAAACTCGAAGGAGTCGATGCAAGGGGGACAAAGGTCCTGGAATGTTCTCAAGCATCCCTGTAACATTGTTACTCAAGCCCAACTAGTGGCCCCTCAGGCCTGGCTGGGCCACCTCCAACTGATAACTGGTCGCGCCCACCATCCTCCGCCACCAGTGCAGCGTGGATCATCAAGGGCGAGAGGAGAACCGCACCACATCTGGCGAGGACGAGAATGGGTCCTCTTCTTCATTGTCCTCTGCCTCGTCGTTGGTTTTGAATGGGCACTTGGGCAGCATAGCATGCAACGTGGATTTTTCATGCACTTCAACTAGGTTAGAATGCAAAGTAGTTTCATTTGTAATAAGTCAGTGTCACAAAACAAGCAGCATGCAAGTACGACAAATTAAAACAAATTGTAAATTTGGAGTTTTACTCCATTTTTTTCTTCTCTCTTTCTTATGTTTATGCGTTTATGCGCTCATACCTCGTTAGCGAAATTTGATGCTGGAGAGTATGTACTTGTGGTCTAAAGAAATACCGAGCTCTGCTTCCCACATGGAAACGAGTAAACACATCGATTTGGTGAACATGCTCCGTTTCAAATTATAAGAATGCTCAATGTGAAGAATGACAAATAATTTGAAATAATTATAGGAGGCTAGAAGGCCAAGGAATCTTTTAATTATCATATTTAATATTCTGTTAATTACAAAGATTTTAGTTCTAACAAAGTTGTGTGTTGTGTGTGTGTTAGAGTATCTCCAATAGTCTTTCTAAATCTCAATCTCTAAATCATCAAGTCATTTAAATAAATATCAAGTTCTATATCTTTTAATTCTCTCCAGCAATTTTTCTATAACTCATATATATGTACTCTACAGAAGTATTCTTTAATTTTTTGCTAACGAAAAAATTGGAATAGAAAATTATATTTGGATGACCATATAGAGCCATTCTTGTCTTTTATTTTTTCTAGCAAAAATATAGAATAAAAAAATATTATATTTAGATGACTATTTAGATAAGCCGATGAAGGGTAGTTTTTCGCTAAACTCTCTATTTATAGTATTTATTTAGGAAGAATACGAAGTCTCTTAAAGATTCTCATGCATACCGCGCGCCACACACGTACTGTCTTGCATGTTGGGAATCAGTCGCTTTCTTAATAATATCATTAGCATGTTTAACATGTCTATATATGGTATCAAATGACCAAATGTCTGCGTCATTACTTTGAAATGTTATTGTAGCACAGTTGTCGTACCCTGAATTAACAAAAACTCTCTTCCTTTGTATTTCCTTTTTTTATGCTTTTCGATCCAATGATCAAAAGACAAAGCGGAGACTGGTGTCCGAACACCATACATACCCTGCTCCATTCTTCTCCGGCCTTGCACGCAACTTCACTTTTCCTTTCGTGCGTTTTTTTTTTCCAACAAATCTCATCATGCCGGCGAGCACGGGTGAGCTGTTGCGGGCCGAGGCCGAGCTTCTGGTGCCACGCCTTCAGCTACCTCAAATCCATGGCGCTGCAGTGCGCTATCAAGCTTGGGATCCCCAACGCCATCCACCGCTGCGGCGGCACTGCGTCTCTGCCCGAGCTGCACGCCGCTCTCCCCGTTGCCGCGAGCAAGCGGCCATTCCTGTCCCGCATCATGACGTTCCTGGCCGCCTCCGGGATATTCGTCGTCGTCGCAGATGGAGAGGTCGCGGCAGGCGTGCGCTACAGCCTCACACCTGCATCTCGCCTCCTCGTCGACCATGACGACGACGACGACGATAGCAGTAGCAGTCACCATCCTCCATGCCTTTCACGGTTCTTGCTCCTGTGCTGCTCGCCGCTCAACTTCATGGCGTCTCTCAGGCTCAGGGACGACGACGCGGTAGAGGCGGAGACGCCATTCATGATGGCGAACGGAGCAAGCCTCTACGGCCTCGCCAACCGCGACGCCGAGTTCGGCGCGCGTTTCAGGGAAGCGATGGGCTCCGACAGCCGCTTCGTGGCGGAGATCCTCGCCAGTGGCGGCTGCGCCTCCGTGTTCGCCGGACTGACGTCACTGGTGGACGTCAGAGGCGGTGACGGGACGACGGCGAGGGTCATCGCTAGGGCCTACCCGCACGTGAGGTGCTCCGTGCTGGAGCTGCCCCAGGTGGTGGACGCCGTGCCGGCTGATGGTGGTGGTGCTGTTGAGTTCGTCGCCGGCGACATGATGGAGTACATCCCTCCAGCTGATGCTGTGTTACTCAAGGTATATATATGAGTAAAGTCATCACAAATGATACAGTTTATTACTCCTTAATAACTTCAATCCTGGCATCTTAGGTCCGTTTTGGTTGATCCAGAACAAGATCGAATGGAATAATTATATTTTACATTTAGCGGGCACCTATCGGTCAAAATGTCTAATATATAGCCTCCATCGCATTCTCCTCCATCCCACACCAATCAAACACATTCTTAGAGATTCTGAATTTTTCATAAACCAAACTATGCTAAGTTTGGGTTAATTTATACAAAAGAACAATAGTACTTTATCCTCATTCCATGTTGTAAGTCATTTTTGCTTTGTTAGACATATAATTTTTACTATGTGTCTAGGCATAGCGTATATTTAGGTGCATAGCAAAACTATATACCTAAAAAAGAAGAAAAAAATGACCTACAATTTGGTATAGAGCGTAAGTAGTATTTATGATATCAAATGAGAATCAGTTTTTCTAATTTACATGTTTGATGTGTTAGATCTTAATATTTTCCTTGTACAAATTTGATCAAAATTATTAATTACAGTTTCATTTATGACAATAATATAACTCAAATGGCTATACTTTTTTGTTCCAACAATCCACTTTTGAGATCTGTGTCTAATGGACCATATATCATTGCAATTCGAAGCTATATATATCGTTGTGTTTAAGTTGATTGAGCAAGAAGAAACTTTCTTGCTACGAAAGTTTGGGGAATTAGTTAATGCACACATGATTTTGTTTAAGATACACGTATGTTGTCCTGTAATATAGTTTGTGCCACATCCTTAATAATTAGTTGTTTGTGTATTATACATGGCTTATATATATATACTTATATGATATAATAGACCTATCTTGCTATATAATATGGCAGTTTGTGCTACATAACTGGAGTGATGAGGAATGTGTTCAAATCTTGAAACGATCCAAAGAAGCTATTTCCACTCGAGAACGAAAGGGGAAGGTGATAATAATAGATGTTGTGTTAGGATCCTCTATGTCTAAAAAGACTCTGGAAGCTCAACTTTTATTGGATCTATGCATGATGGTTATATTACCAGGAAAACAAAGAGAGGAGGAGAACTGGCATAAGATTTTCTTGGATGCAGGGTTTACTCAATACAAGATCAGTCTTGTGTTGGGATCTCGATCAATTATCGAGGTCTATCCATAGCTGCACCAAGGGTTAATGTCCTAACTTACACATTGCACCCTTATATAAACCTATAGTTTTGTCATTATAGAAGATATGTATGCAAGTATATTAGTGGTTTCTTTAGAGGAACATCTCGTATTATAATGTAACTTAGTTTTGTCACAAACCTAAGAACGAGTAGTTTTGCCATATGCTGTGTTACATACCAACTTTGTTACATGAACTGTCTGTTCAAGGCAATCAAAGGGTGATTAAAGAGGGAAATAGAGCCAAATGCACTTGGACCGAGATATCACATGGCTAGTGCAACCCCCTTGCTTCCTATTTTGTCCTTTCATTATTTTCTTTTGGCTGTGCAATATAACCCACAATGCGTGTGGTATAGGTTGACACACAAGCCTCAAGCTTGGGACATAATCGCAAAATAACTACATATTAATCATGTGTCACCAAAGAAAATCAAATAAAAGACACAAAATGTCACTTTCATGATGATGTAAGCGCATTTATTTGGAGCTTGACAATATTGCCTCCTTGTTTGACATTCATTTTCAAATCCTTTTTACATGTTCTATTATCTATGACGAGATCTAGAAATAAAACCAATAGTAAAATGCACCGGTGGTCCATAAACTTTGTAGGCGGTGGAATAATCTAGGTCACAAACATCCATTTTTGACTTCTATGTAACTAAACTAGATTCAAATATATATCTAATGATACTAATTATGTATCATAAGTATTAATACATTTTAATATATATTTAGTCAAAGTTATTTTTCGGAAGCAAAAACGACAGACATTTAGGGACAAAGAGTGTCAGCTAGAATATCAAGTATGAATTCCTTGGGGTAAATTTTGGACGTTCGATCACTTAAGCTTGGTTTGGATGAATTAAACCGCAGCATCTTCGAAATAAAAAAAGGAGAGCCAACGTATGTCAAGATTACAGTGGCATATACTAGAAATCATGACTACTATAATGGCAAAGAAAACAATGTCTAAAACGCATACATAATTATATTTGGTAGAGTATGATTATTCACACAAAAAAGTATTGCACGAAGCCAGATTAAAGGGTGACGTACTGATTCCAATATTCCACGTTTATAACCAAGCTGAAGTTTTGATAATCCCAAATAAAATGGTTCATGCCATGTACTACTCAAGCTTGTAGGAGCAAAGAGCATGGCTATAAAACCCATTTACGCCAGTGGCATCCATTACGAGTAGTGGTGAAAAAGTGTACTCTTACAAGCCAATGCAACTTAAGCTTTGGTGTCGACACCTTCAGTTCAGATACGAAATAATTCATGCCCTTGCAGTATGCTATCAATTAAGCTTTGGGTTCCTAACTAACACCCTCCATTTGTTCTCCTTGCCTCCTAAGTTCTTTGTCACATAATATACGTAGGGTATCTATATAGATATCAGCAAGCAGCCATCACGGAATAAAGCATCATATCACTTTCCTAGAAGAATTCGTTGCTAATGGACTAGTCTTTGAAAGTTACCTTAAGGCAGGATTGGATGGTCATAATTCCTTCACAGCTATACGGAGTACACTGCAGGAAGCAATGATGCTGGTAACCTAGTACACGTGCGATCGACAAAGACATGAACGTACTATATATGGCTGGTATACCTAGCTGCCTCTCGTTTCTTCCTGTCACTGTATCTCGACTCTCGAGAGTATCACAAGAGACTAGTCTGCACTGCTGACTAGTCTGCATTCTTGTGAGCCAAAGGTTTCACCAATCACTATACCTCATGTTCCACTCAGGATAGCTATAAGGATGTGACCCTGTTCATATCTGTATGGCACATACATATATAATATTCTTTCCATCAGATTTTTGTTAAGCAGACCCATATGCGTTACCTATTAATTAAGACCAAGTGTTCGGATTCCCCGTTGCAACATTTTTTTCTGGTTGTGATAATCACAAACCGGTTTGCATCATAAAAATTAACCACTCGAGTTTGTAGAAGCAAAGAGCATGGATCCAATAAAATCAATGCCACCAGACAATGTGCTCTTATTACAAGCCACATGATGAAGTCAAGCGATACCGTGACAGTGACATATAGTATGCTTGTGAGACCTAAAATTTTGCATTCGACTGGCTACCTAGGCGGGCCTCTGCTTTCTTCCTGTCACGGTCGTCTCTCTCGAGAGTATCACAAGAGGACAGCACAAAAGACAACTCTTTTGCCATCATCTCACATTGCACTGGTGACTATATATAGTACGTGTTCATGTCAGCCAAAAGGTTTTGCACTCTAATTTCTATATTTAATATTCCACTCTAATCACTACTGGAAACTTGAAATTTCCTGACCAACGTTAGGCAAAACTGGAATTACCCTGTCAAGCTAGCCCTGACGGTATTTTTATTTTCTGCACCGTAAAAATTTCAAGGTGATATTTATATTTTTTATGATGATATGTACATTTTTCATGAAAATATTTTTATTTTCCCTGACGGTAGTGCACCGTGGGGCAATTTCAAGTTTCCAGTAGTGAATCCATGTTCATGTCAGCCAAAACATCACTCTACTAGAAAAAAAATGAAAGGATGGCCTCTTCTTATTCCACTGCTGCTGACTAGTCTGCATATATACATGTCAGCTAAATTAAGGTTTCACCAATCGATCACTATATTTTTTCGAAAGATCTTTTTTTTCGAAAGATCCACTAGTAGAAAAAATTGTTTTTGCTGGCGCCCCCCAAAACACAGCACAAGCGCTTTTGGGTTTCACGCCGCCTGTGGTGTGTTTTTGACCCCCAACCGCCTGTGGAGAGGGCTTATCACATAAGCCAACCGCTAGTGTAAATAGCCTCATTTACACTCCGCCTGTGGACAGGGCTTATCACAGGCGGTTGGCACCAGTGTAAATGGGGCTATTTACACTGGCGGTTGGCTTATGCCAACCATCTGTGGTACTTTCTGTCTATATATACCACCCTCCCGACCCCCACTCTCTTCTTCCTCCCGAGCAGCTACAGTTCTAGCCGCCACCTTCCATTGGAGGCGATTTTGGAGGTCCAGATTTTTCAAAATACAAGGGGGTAGGTTTTGATCTTCATTTCTTGGAAGGAGATTGTTAAAAAGGTTAGTTTATGTCCCTTTTGCCTCATTTAGCTCATATTTGCTCAATTTGAGCCACATTTTGGATCTAGAGTTTTACCATGAGTGAGAGAGAAGGATACCTAGGTGTTAAATTTAGTTTATGCTATATATATTTACTTGATGTTTGCTCTCCATCTTCATGTTTGCTTTTTAATTTAGTTTATGCTATATATATTTACTTGATTGTCATGAATCAATGTTGTGTTAAATAGAATTTATGTATAGAAGGAAGAAGGGAAGTGTAGTTTTTTTGTTAGTTTTTTTAATTATTGTACTTAGGTTTTTTGTTATGTTTTTTTATTTCTCAATTTATTTCATCCACTATATGCACTTATGTTTCATTAATTTTGTGTTTTTAATAATGATACTTATGATACTTTAATTGAATTATGATACTTATGATACTTTAATAACTAGCTAAATAATCCCTAGCTAGACCCTAGCTAATAATCACTAGGTAAATCATAAATCCTTAGCTAAATAATCCAGTTACCCTAGCTAATAATCCCTAGCTAAGGTAGATCCTCTCTAAACTTCATTTACACAAACAAGGGGGCATTTTGATTTGAGGACTGTTGGAAGGAGGTGATTTTGGAGAGACACATTTACAAGGGGGGAGGTTTTCATCTTCATTTCTTGGAAGGAGATTGCTAAGAAAGGTCAGTTTTAATGCATTTTATTCAAGTCAGGTTGATTAGGATGGTTACATAATATTTGTCGTCTCTCCCTTTTGAAAGTCAGGTATTGATCGATGGAGAGGTCATTCTGGATGTATAAGTTATCACGGCTAGATGAATCATACATACCCGAGGTTCATAAGTTTATTGATGCCGCTAAGAACCATGCTTGGAGAACAAAGAAGACGCACATGCATTGTCCATGCATGGATTGTAGGAATGTTGTTGTATTTGATGACCATCAACAAATCCTTTCTCATCTTGTCTGCCGAGGATTTATGAAGGATTACTTGATTTGGACAAAGCATGGAGAGGAAAGCTTTGTGCCTTATACAACTGTTAGCCGTGCAAATATCGACGCCGATGGTCCTGATATGTTTGTTGACGGTGGGTTTCAGTTAGTACACGAGACACAACAACCTGTCACCAATGGTCATGATCATGGTTTCGCTGGAGGAATTGAAGGCGTTGGAACTGATGTGATGCAAAATAATATGGTTGCGGAAGATGCAGAATTCCTGGAGGCAATGTTGCGTCGTCATGCAGAAGATCCATCAATGTTCTTCAAGAAAGGTATGGAGGCCCTGATGAAGGCAGCAAAAGAGCCTTTGTACGATGAGTCTAAGGGTTGCACCAAAGAGTTCACGACCTTGCCTTCGGTGCTAAAGTTGTTGGTATGCAAAGCTAGGTTTGGTATTTGTGATGCTGGCTTTGATGCATTCTTGAGTATTATCATAGACATGCTTCCTAAGGAAAACAAAGTGCCTGCTAACATGTACTATGCAAAGAAGCTAATCAGTCCACTCACGATGGGTGTTGAGAAGATCCATGCTTGTAGAAATCGTTGTATCCTATATCGAGGTGACGAATATAAGGACATAGAGAGCTATCCAAAGTGTAATGCAAGTAGGTATAAAATGAATAAAGACTACAAAGAGGAACATTGTGCTGCCTCGGTGGTGTGTAAAGAAAAGAAGCGAAAGAAGACCCAACAGAGTTCACAACCCACGAGGAAAGAAAAATACGAAGTAGACTATTATGTACAGAAAAAGATTCCTGCTTTGGTGATCGATATAGTACCTGTCTGTGGTCGATCGACTGAGGTGTTTGTTTGCCAACCCAGAGGATTCCAAACTTATGAGCTGGCATGCTTCTAATGAGCACATCAAAGACGATGGGAAGCTTCGGCACCCAGTCGATGGCAAGCAGTGGATAGATTTCAATAACAACCACGAAGACTTTGCAAAGGAACAAAGAAATGTTAGGTTTGCAATGAGTACTGATGGAATGAATCCATTTGCTGAGAGGAGCAGCACGCACAGCACATGGCCGGTGATCCTCACCATCTACAACCTTCCGCCATGGTTGATGCAGAAGCGAAAGTATCTCATGCTAACCATCCTTATCTCTGGACCTACACAACCTGGAGTTGACATGGATGTTTTCTTGGAGCCCTTAATGGAAGACATGAAGATGTTGTGGGAAACAGGTGTTAAAATGTGGGACGAGTACCGCAAAGAATCATTCACGTTGAGAGCAATTATCTTTGTTACCGTCAACGATTACCCTGCTCTGTTCACATTATCAGGGCAGTTCAAGGGAAAGGTTGGTTATGTGGTATGCATAGATGAAACTGCTCACGTGTCCCTTACTGCATCTAAGAAGAAAGTGTACATGAGGCACAAACGCTTCTTATCAAAAGGACACAGGTACTGCCAGAAGAAGATGGATAAGTACTTCGACAATAACGTTGAACTCCAGTCTACTGCCCCACTAGGTAACAGTAAAGGCAAAAGAGTTTTCAACCTAGTCAAGAACCTCAAAAAAAATTTCGGGAAGAAGACAACAGACGAAAAACCAAGAAAGAATGTCAAACCAACTCCAGGGGCTACATTCAAGAAGAAATCTATTTTCTTCGAGTATTTGTCATACTAGCCTGAGTTAGACGTACGCCATGCGATCGATGGTATGCATGTTCAGAAGAACGTGTTTGACAGCCTAATTGGAACCTTGCTAGACATAAAGGGAAAGACAAAGGAAGGACTAAAGTCACGCTTGGATATGATACAGTTAGACATGAAAAAAGAACTCCACCCTGTTCTTCAAGAAAATGGGAAGTACTATCTCCCTACAGCAAGCTACAACCTCAACAATGATGAGAAACATTTGATGTGTGTGTGGTTGAAGAATTTGAAGGTCCCATCTGGATGCTTCTCTAACATACGAAGTATTGTGTCAATGAAAGACCTTACACTCACCAACTACAACTCGCATGATTGTCATACCATGCTGACTACTTTCCTCCCTATTGCCATCAAGGCAATAAATCCAATGTGGATAAAAGTTGCAGTCACACGGTTGTGCTACTTCTTCAACAGGATCTCACAGAAGGTGATCGACCGTGATGAGTTGACATCTCTTAAGGAATTTGCAGCGGAGATAGTGTCACAGTTCGAGATGTGTTTTGCTCCAGCATTCTTCGATATTATGGTTCACCTTGTGGTGTAATTGGTTCCACAAATAGAGGCACTGGGACCCATGTATTTGCATGAGATGTGGACGTATGAGCATTTCATGTCAACACTTAATGGCTACATATCAACTCGTGCTCGTCCTG
The DNA here is from genome assembly GCA_022036555.1 of Microstegium vimineum. NCBI lineage: Eukaryota > Viridiplantae > Streptophyta > Magnoliopsida > Poales > Poaceae > Microstegium > Microstegium vimineum. The sequence goes on from CM039120.1 coordinate 48,894,639, forward strand.
AGGCGTCCATGGTAGAGGGGTACTTAACTGAAGAGGCAATTGAGTCTGGTGGTCCATTCTGCAACAGCATCCTAAAAGACCAGGATGCAATAGGTTTGCCTCCGTCAAGACATGATGGTAGGCTGAATGGAAGAGGGAGGATGGGAAAGAAATCATTAGTCCCACAAGATTACAATTCAGTCCTCGAGGCACATTACAACATCCTTCATCAACTCTCAATAATGGAGCTTTCATCCAGCAACATATTGATGAGCTTTGAAAACAAAATCATGGGCACACAGATGAGTGGTTAATGAAGGAACACAAGAATAAGTTCACCTAATGGTTAAAGGAGCTTGACATTCCAGAGGGGGAAACAATTGAGGAACGCACCATCAAGGTGTTGGCTTCTGGACCATCACGCCAAGTCACAACATGGCAAACCTATGACATTAGTGGCTTCACATTCTGTACCAAGTCCAAGAACCAAAAGAGCATTGCACAAAACAATGGAGTTCGATGTAATGCCTTAGACTCTAAAACTGGGGATGAAACTATGTTCCTTGGCTTCGCTGATGCCATATGGGAGCTAGACTATGGTACATTTGAGGTCCCTATGTTTCGATGCCAATGGGTTGAAGACAAACATGTCACAGTGGACAACTATGGGGTCAGAGTTCTTGATCTAAGTAAAGTAGGCTACAAATATGATTCATGGATAATGGCTAACCGTGCTGCACAGGTCTTCTATGTTGAACAGATCCTTTGTCCTAATGAGAAGAAAAGTACCGACAAACCGAAGCATGTAGTTATTCCTAGAAAGCAACAAGCTATAGGGGTTGATGGTGTATCTGACCTGGATGAATTTAATGAGTTCAACAACATGTGTCTCTTTGTAGATGACCATCCACTAAAAATAAGGAGTGTTGAGCGAAGCATCCAACAGAAATCGCTACCTTGGGTGTGCAACGATGGACAAGGAAGAATAGTATAGCATCCCACAGAAATCGCTACCTCTTTGTAATGACTCATACTTATGTTTATGTTACAATGTGAGATCCTATTTATGTATCTATATGTGAGACCTCTTTGTAAAAGACCCTATTACAGTGCCCTATGCGTATTTCTCATAAATGCAATCTATTTCTATAATCCCGAGATGACCCTATGATTTTTTGAAGCTTATGTATGGGTCAATATAAATATAGCTACATATAAAAGTATCTCAAACATGTAATTTCATATTTTTAACATGTATATCTTGTCAAGACAAACACTACAAAATTTAATTCACATTTTTTGGAACAATAGATCTCGAGATATGTTTTTTTGAAGCTTATGCAATTATCGTGATATTTGACATTGTAAGTGTAGTTACATATAAAAGTATCTCAAACATGTCATTTCATATTTGTAACATGTATATCTTGTCAAGACAAACACTATAAAATTTAAATCACAATTTTTGGAACAATATATCTCAAGATATGATTTTTAAACTTTTTTTGAATTATTTATGCAAATTGATTTCTACTGGCTTGCCAACCGCCTGTAGAAAGAGTATCAGTACTGCCAACCGCCTATAGAAATGGTTTCTACAGGCGGTTGCCAACCGCTAGTAGAAATAAATTCAGTATTTATATCGAGCGCACTTGCCCCCGAAAATTTCTAAGTCCCGGCGCCAGTTCATTTCGAAATACGCCGTCAGGCTGCCCGATTTCACTGCCGCCGCCCTTCACGCCGCTGCAATGGCCGTCTTCGTCGTGTCCGAGACCGGTAAGCCATCTCCGGCCATCTCACAGTGGTCCTGCGGCGGTCGGTGGTGGCAGTGGTGTCCCGGCCGCGGCGGTGGGCGGTGCTGTGGCGGTGGGCGGTACTGCGGCGGTGGGCAGTGGGCGGTACTGCGGTGGTGGTGTTGCGAGGATGCGGGCAGCGCGGCGAGGCCGACCGAGCCTTCGGCGAAGGCGAGGTGGCTGTGGGGCGGCTCGGCCACGGCTGAGTGGCGACGACTGCGGCCGGCTCGGATGGCGAAGCTTCGGCGAGGCGACAAGGGAGGGAAAGGGAGGCCTAGGGGGACCTTTATAGGGCTCGGGGTGGGTGCGGTTGGCAGCGCGGTGCGCCACCGAGCGGATGGGTGGCGCTCATGGCGGCGGCGGCGGTTACGGGAAGGGGAAGGCTGGAGGTAGGGGATGCGGCGAGTGGTCGGTGGTCTTCCACACGGGCCCATCCTGGCAGTGGTGCGGGAGGGCTGAGCGCGGCTGGGCCGAGGCCCAAGCGGGGAGGGAACCGAAGCCCAAGCAGGGAAGGAGAGAGGAGGAGGCCTTCGGGCCAAATGGAGGAGGGGGGACTGGGCCTGTGGAAAGGAGGGTTTTCATTTTTTTGCTTGTAATTATATGTTAAATGATTACATATATGCTTCCAATATGTATTTAAATGATTATATATATGCTTCTAATATATATAAATGGTTCTAATATGTATTTAAATGATTACATATATGCTTCCAATATGTATATATGCTTCCAATATGTATTTAAATGATTATATATATGCTTCCAATATGTATTTAAATGATTATATATATGCTTCTAATATATATAAATGCTTCCCATATGTATTTAAATGATTACATATATGCTTCCAATATATATATATATATGCTTCAAATATATATATGCTTCCAATATGTATTTAAATGATTCTATATATGCTTCAAATATGTATGTAAATGATTATATATATGCTTCTAATATATATTAATGCTTCCAATATGTATTTAAATGATTATATAAATGTTTCTAATATATATAAATGCTTCCAATATGTATTTAAATGATTATATATATGCTTCTAATATTTATAAATGCTTCCAATATATATTTAAATGATTATATATATGCTTCTAATATTTATAATATCTTCCAATATGTATTTAAATGATTATATATATGCTTCTAATATTTATAAATGCTTCCAATATGTATTTAAATGGTTATATATAGAAATGTTTATCATTTATTAGATTTCCACGATGACATCTCCAAGCAAGGACCAAGCACAAGTGTCTGTTCACATGGAACAAGCCCCAGGGTCCAACCCCACGGAGCAAGTACAAGATACCCACCAAACGGGGCAAGGCGTGGGGTCGTCCGACCCCACGGAGCAAGTACTAGATACCCATGAAACGGGGCAAGGCATGGGGTCGTCCGACCCCATGAAGGATGAAGAAGGGAACCAATCAACTTCGAGCGATGACTTCGAGCCTCCCGAAGTGAGGAAGGCTCGAGAACAAGTTGAACGTGAATTACGCCATGATCCTGATTATGATCAAGAAGCTGAGGAGGTAATTATATCGTGCTTATTATTATATGATTTCATGTTTCTGATTACGCCATCACCATTAAACTCACAATGTCTATATTCAGAGGGCATTGACTCAGATGGAAGAGTTAATCTCACAACATGCTGCGGAACGTGCCGAAGATGCACCCAAACCGACCGCGGCGACGAGCACTGAGAGATCAAGGAAAAGGAAGTGGAGCGATGCCAAACAAGGCGAGAGAGGATTGAACAAGTTTCCAGATGCAGTATATGCCATCTTAGAAGTCAGACCGACTGGACAGCCCACAGCTCCTTTGGAGGCCTTATCCAAGTACCGGAACGCAATTGGCTTATGTGTTAGGGACTTTCTTGACATCACTAAGAAGCATTGGTTCAATGTGTCATAGGATGACAAGACAAGAATTTTGAATAAAATGAAGATGAGGTTCCAGTTTCCTCAAGGCGTACCAGAGGCATTGATAAAAGACTATACATTGAAGCAGTGTGCGATTAGTTTTCGAAACTGGAGATCAGACTTGAATATCAAGTTTGCCAAGAAAGGGTTGGACCCTACAACAAAGTACAAGATTTCCAAAGGGCAGTGGGAGGTCTTTATAGAGCAGAGGAAAGAGAAAGACTTCATAGCTATTAGCAAAGCCAACTCCACTCTCGCAAAGAAGAATAAGTACCACCACCATCTAGGCTCAGGTGGTTATCAGCGTCAGGGTCCCAAATGGCAACAAGAAGAGGTTGTGAATAAAGAGAAGGGGTTGTCAGCGCTGTCCGAACAAGTTGGTTAAAGGTCTGCAAATTGGATTAGTGCTCGGAAACCAAAGGAAATCGACAGCGGTTTGAGCTTTGATGACCTTGAGGTTGAACAAGTAGCAAAGAACATCTTTGCGGTGGCAGCCAAGCAAAAGGAAGGTAAATTCAAGCCACGAAGAGAGAGGGACATCTTTAGCGAGGGCCTGGGTAACCCTAAGCATTCTGGCCGTGTTCTAGGCATGTCATCGAAAGAAGGATGGAAGGAGGGATTCGGCCCTCAGTGGGAATGCGAGTATAGGAAACGTGATCGATACAAGGAAGAAATGGCTAGCTATTGGAAGGAGGAGGCTAAGAAAGAGTTCACAGAGTTTATGCAGAAATTGCTAGATGATCCTCCTGCTGAGTTGATGCAAAAACTGGCGAGTGCAGTCATGTCAAATCAACAAATTAGCACTCAGACACCCCCAGATGCAGCTAGTCCCAGTGGTGTCCCAGCAGACCGTTGCCGAGGTACCAAGCAGTGTAGCGTCTACTAGGAATAAGGTTAAATATCAGGTTGACGACATTGTTACTCCAGTGGCTTGCTCCCTAGTCATAAGATATGTCATTAACAATCACCGTATAAGGGAAGTAGCCACGGGCAAAGCGATCCTAGGACGCAAGTACCACGGTGCTGACATTCCGGAAGACTACTGTAGAGTAGAAGTATCGACCGTCGTCCAAGGATATTAGGATGAGATTTT
>CM039120.1:49540109-49551167 GCA_022036555.1 Microstegium vimineum
AATATAAAGATTGTTTTGCTTGGGATTATACAGAGATGCCTGGTCTAGACCGATCGATAGTTGAACATCAGTTACCTATTAAATCGGGTTTTCAACCACACCGGCAGCCAGCACACCGGTGCAACCCTATTGTGTTACCCGATATTAAAGCAGAGATTACGAAGTTAATTGAAGCTGGGTTTATTCGGCAATGCCGATATGTCAAATGGATTTCTAATGTGGTTCATGTATATAAAAAGAATGGGAAACTTCGTGTTTGTATTGATTTCAGGAATCTCAATAAAGCTACGCCAATGGACGACTATCCAATGTTCGTTGTCGATCTACTAGTTGATGCTTCTGCTGGACATAAAATTATCAATTTTATGGACGGTAATGCTGGATATAATCAAATATTCATGGCTGAAGAAGATGTGTCCAAAACTGCTTTTAGGTGTCCAGGTCACGTCGGTTTGTTTGAGTGGGTCGTGATGACTTTTGGATTAAAGAACGCCGGTGCTACTTATCAAAGAGTGATGAATTTTATTTTTCATAAGTACATCGGCACATTGGTCGAAATCTATATTGACGATGTGGTGTTCAAGTCCGAAGACTTTGAGAAGCATCTTGCCGATCTGCGGAAAGTTCTGGAATGCACAAGAGAGCATGGGCTAAAGATGAATCCAAATAAGTGCGCGTTTGGCGTGTCGGTAGATCAATTCCTAGGTTTCATGGTGCATCAAAGGGGTATAGAGATCGGTAGAAAATCTATTGATGCAATTAACAAAGTGGTTGCTCCTACAAACAAGACTGAGTTGCAATCTTTGATCGGCAAGATTAATTTTATTAGAAGATTTATATCTAATTTATCTGGGAAGATTAAATCTTTTAGCCCATTACTGAAGCTAAAGGCTAGTCAGGAGTTTGTATGGGGAAAGGAGCAGCAATCGGCCTTGGAGGAAATTAAAAGATATTTGGTGAATCCTCCAGTTTTGATTCCACCTCAACACGGGAAACCTTTCAGATTATATTTGTCTGCCGATGACGGCGTTATCGGATCAACCTTGATTCAAGAATTTGAAGGGAAGGAACGAATAATTTATTACTTGAGCAGAAGGCTAGTGGATGCTGAAACCAAGTATTCGGCTGTTGAGAAATTGTGTTTGTGTCTGTATTTCTCTTGCACCAAATTAAGGCATTATTTGTTGTCGGCCGAGTGTATTGTCATATGCAAAGATCATGTTGTCAAGTATATGTTGTCAATGCCGATATTGAGTGGAAGAATCGGCAAATGGATTTTGGCGTTGTTAGAGTTTGATCTGAGGTATGAATCGGCTAAAACAGTTAAAGGACAGGTGATGGCTGATTTTGATACTCAGCATTGTGGTACGGTAAATTTCGTAGAGATTGCTCCTTGGACTTTGTTCTTTGATGGTTCCACGTGTAAGGAGGGAATAGGTATCAGCGTTATCTTAGTTTCACCCCGAGAGAAAAGGTATGAGGTCTCATTGCCGATTGTGGCTACTTCGACGAATAATCAGGCTGAGTACCATGCTTTACTGAAGGGGTTAGAGTTGCTCAGGGAAGTGCGTGCCGATGCTGTAGAAATCTTTGGCGATTCTATGTTAGTAGTCAATCAATTGATTGGAATATATGAATGCCGGAGTGATATTTTAATTGCATATCATGAGAAGTGTTTACAGTTATTAAAGGAATTTAAAGAATACCGTCTTGAACACATTCCCAGGTTGCATAATGAAGAAGCCAATCGGTTGGCACAACATGCTTCGGGATATCAGCCAATTCAAGAAGTAATGATATCGGTAATGGTTGTCAATGACTGGAGAAAGGAGATCACCGATTACTTAAGAGATCCATCTAGAAAAGTTGAAAGACGGTTGAGGTTTCAGGCTACCAAGTATGTGCTCCTTGATGATGAGTTGTATTATCGTATAATCGATGGAGTTTTGCTCAGATGCCTTAATGGAGAGGAATCGAAGAGATTGATGGGTGAAATTCATGAGGGGGGTATGTGGAGAGCACCAATCGTCATTTAAGATGAAATGGATGATTAGGCGAAATGGATATTATTGGCCGACAATTCTTGAGGATTGTTTTGAGTACTTCAAAGGGTGTCAAGATTGTTAGAAATTCGGTAATGTTCAGAGGGCACCTGCGTCGGCAATGAATCATATAATCAAGCCTTGGCCGTTTAGAGGATGGGCCATTGATCTCATCGGTCAAATTTACCCACCATCGAGTAAGGGGCATAAATTTATACTTGTTGCCACTGATTATTTCACGAAGTGGGTTGAAGTTATTCCTTTGAAAAATGTAACATCGGCAAACATGATAGATTTCGTGAAGGAGCATATTGTTTACCGATTCGGAATTCCTCAGACTATTACGACTGATCAAGGGACCATGTTCACGTCGGGGGAGTTTGATGAATTTGCTATCGGTATGGGGTTCAAAGTGTTGAATTCTTCTCCTTATTATGCTCAAGCTAATGGTCAAGCTGAAACAACTAATAAAGGAATAATTAAGCTTATCAAGCGCAAGATTGGAGAGAACCCTAGGAGGTGGCATACAGTACTAAATGAAGCTTTGTGGTCATATCGAATAGCATGTCATGTTGTCCTACCTTGGAAAATTAAAACTGGTTCTAGACGATTGTTTTCCCAAGACCAGTTGGCGGCCGATGAGTATGATATCCTTATGAAGGATGAATTAGAAGATCTAGCGGGTCATCGGCTAAGGGCTCTAACCAGTATCGAGGAGAACAAAAAAAGGGTTGCCAGATGGTATAACAAGAAAGTAAAGGTGAAAGAGTTTGTCGATGGTGATATGGTGTGGAAATTGATTTTACCGATTGGAACCAAGAGTTCGAAGTTTGGGAAGTGGTCTCCTAATTGGGAGGGTCCTTTTCGGATAAATCAGTCTGTTTCTGGCAACGCTTATATTTTGGAAACTCTTGAAGGAGTTGCATTTTCCAAAGCAATAAATGGTAAATATTTGAAGAAGTGTTATCCTAGCATCTGGATAGATGCATGAAACGATGTAAATATAAATACCGATGACAAGGTTATCATACAAAACATCGGTAGAAAAGCGTTAACATTACATTACAGGAAGGCCAGTTGTCAGGTTCAAATATAACAAATTACAGCAAGGATTGGATAGATGAAATCGCACGGAGGCGAACTTGGTCAGCTTCTTCTATTTCCTTGGCGTCGTCATCGGTAGTACCTTCAACTGGTTTGATTTTTCTCCTCAGCAGGAGAGCTTCACGAGCACAAGCATCCCTCTCTTGTTGCAGAACCTTAGTAGCAATAGGGAGTTGAGTTTTCTTCTGGTTGGCTGAATCTAAGGCTGCATCTACTCTCTTTAGCTTAGCTAACAGCTCTTCTTTCTGTGCCGATAGACGGGTAATCTCTTGTCCAAGCGCACTGCTAGAGGCTTCAAGACGGCCGATATCTTTGTGTTTGTCGTCTGTAATTTGCTTAAACTTGAGTATTTCTTCTTCGAGTTTCGCCTGAGCGGCTCTATCGGCAATACGTCATGAAGCCCTTTGGTATTGCAGTTGCCGACTCTCGAGAAATGCCGCTTGGAAGAGCAGCTCTTCAATATCGGCAGGCAATTGATCTTGAATTTCTCTGAAAGTACTGCACTAGAATCTTGGACTAGTTGAGGTGTATTTTGTTGCAGTAGGAGTAGTAGTGCTTCAAGCTTGGATTTCACTTCTGCCGATAGAACCATTGGAGCTTGAGCAAGACTTTCTCCTTCTTCATCGTCATCTGGGACGTTGACGGCAAAAGAGAATAAGCTATTGGGAGAGTCTTAAGCCTGAAAAGAGAAGGATTAAGGTTCGTCGGCTGCAAGCTTGTGTCATGTAACTTTATAATGAATGTTTGATTTACCTGTTTGAGAGCGGTCTCCCGTCTTGGACTTGGCAGAGTAGTTGGCATAGCTATGTCTGGAAGATCGGCAATGGTTGCCGATGAACTTGCCTCGGTAGGACGAGCAGTTGGCGCTGGTGCTGGTATCGATGCCGATGTTGTTTCTGTTGTTGCAGCTATCTCTTGCGGCGATGGTGCTGTCCCTTGGTCAGGAATCTCAGCCTATGATTGCTCAGGGATAGGCGCCGATGCTGGCTCCGGTGTTGGTGTATCGGCAGGAGCTTGAGGAGATGCATCTGGTGATGTGCTTGGAGCTGATGGCTTTTGGCGTTTCGGTTTGGGGGCAGCACTTGATGAGCTTCGGCGTTTTGGCTGTTGCACTTGGGGGCATCGGCAGGTTGAGTCGTAGAAGTTTGTGCACTTGGAATGGCTGCTGATGAACTTGTCTGCTGCCGAAGAGAATTTGGTGCAAATTGAGAAAAATTGTCGATTAAACATGTTATGATCGACACAGATAAATGAAGACTTGTTACCGTGAAGGCTTGTGCCAAGGCGGCAGCAGCGGCAGCATCATCGGTTTGCAATGGTTTGGACCTGATGGTAACCTTAAGAACTATTTTATGATGCATAAGGGCAGACAATGAAGGGGCCTTGCTGCCGATTATCGATGTAGGATTCATCGGTCGCAAGTTGAAATGTTTGCCGCTCTTGCTCTTTTTGGGGATCAAATCATTAACCTATTGACGAAGGTTAGTTACCGATGCATTTGAAAAGTTAACGAAGAAGTAGTATCGGAAATAAGCTTACCGCGTCGTCGGGTATGACATGATCAGCATCAATCAAGTGCCGATAGTAGTGTGATGATGGGGCAAATAGTTGGTCCTTCCACTCTTGCCACCAGGACTTGTATGATTCAGTAATGAAGGATGTCGGCGCCGAAGAAGATAAGTCGATGTTGGCTACATCGGCATGAGGAGAGAGAGTGACAATTTTATTCCAATCCATAGCACTGGAAATAACCTCTCTTGGTTTAATCACATTGACATAGCTGAGTTTGATCGGAAATTGACCGAATGCTAGTTGTCTTGCCGCTGCCGATGGATAATAGAACTCGTATGATGGATGAGAATTCTTCCCGTTCCCAACGACGTTAACTAGAATAGCCCGGGGAATGAGGGTAGCCTTCATGATTGCTTCGTTTTGTGGTATATTCCCATCGGTAAGGTTGAAAGAGAGTGGAAATTGGTTGTCTTCATCGACATAAGGCCACCAGACTCGTTCTGCAGCAGGGATTCTGCAGTAGAGCCTCTGGAAGAATATGCCGAATTGATCGACATTGGCATCGGTTCCTGTTAGCACTATCATGGCTTCCCCAAAATTGAGTGGGAAACGGGTTGCCGATTCATCATCATCAAAGACATAGTCTTCAGATATATCTCTTGGGAACTGCTGGCTAAACAGATCAAATTGAAGGCATTTATGCATGTGGGCATTTAGCCATAAGTTAATAAACCACCAAGGGCCTACAAGGTTGCCGATGGGCTCGCCTAGCAGTAATTTTCTTGATACCTGGTGAAGGAGGTGATAAACTGAACCAAGGAGGTATCGGCCAAGGGGAAATCCTCCATCAGCTAAAAGCTCTGCTGTAGGAAGATACATGTTGGTGGGTCCGACTGTTCTGCCACAAAAAACAAACTTTTCCAACCACATGTTAAGGAAGGTGGCGTGCTCTCTTGGGGCTACCGATCCAGTCTTCTGATACTCTTGGATGTATCCGGTCCAACCACCGATGTTACGGGTGCTTACCCGACGTTCAGACTTCTTGCGAAAGAGGGTGGCAGGATCGACAGAAGAAACGTCGAGGCCAGTAAGCATATGTACATTGGCAAGTGTAGGGGTGGCTGGTCCATGTCTGAATAAAAATGCGTTCATTGTATCGGACCAGAAATAAGAAGCCGCAATCATCATATTTTCATTCTTGGCCATATCGGCAATGGACAGTCTGATGCATTGGTCGATGTTGCGCTCTGACCAATAGAGTTGTTGTGACCTAGCTATCCTGAGATACCAATTCTTCCACCCTTTGGTAAGTTTGGGCCAGGAGCGAAAAGTATTTGTCCATAACCCTAGATCAAAATGCTCAGATCTAAAAGGGATGCAGTTGGTTTCGGCGTTAATGAGATTGGTTGGATCGGTATTCCCCATTGGGCCTAAACAGCAGAGGTGTTCTTGATCGGTAGGGATCACTATTTTGTTGCGCATTTCCTAGATCCAGAAAGCAAAGAAAGAAAGAGAGAAGGGATGGTAAAGCAATGCGAAAGGATAAAACTGCAGTATATACAGTAAGGAAAAAAGAAAGATTACCGCGGAAGCAGTGAAGTTGATCGCCATTGAAAGAGGAATTCTTGTAAGGCGTCACGCCTCCTGATGAGAGAAGAAGCCGCTGGTGATTGCTGGAGTATTCTTCAGAGGTGATATTGGGATGAAGATGAGAATGTGAGCTCGGGGTGAAAAGGAGAACATGTGGTAATCTTTATAGGCATAGGTCAAAGGGCATTTTTGAGTTTTCTTTTTACTGAGCAGAGATATGGAAGGATATCGCGATAAATTTGCATGGTGATCGAGGGATTGTAACTGTTGGCGCTTCAGTTGCAGGAGTTGTTGGTAATTTGCGATGATGGTACGCGGTGATCGAGATGATGGCGTAGGCATTTTTGGAGGGAAAGATTATAATAGATCAAATTTCGGTGCATAAGATATTTTATACTCCGAAATTGGAGGGCATGTGTTGACGCCATTTTTTGTACGGATCAATATTAAACCAAGTGTGTTGATCGGCAAAGGAGTAATCGTTGTTCCTCATCGGTATCAAGGTGTTGCTGGTCTAATTACCGATGGAAGCAGAGGAAATCACCGATAGTGAATCTGATGGAAGAAGCGTCAAGGGAGAAACAAGATATGTTTGCCGATAAGGAGGTATTGCCGATGGATACAGGTTGATGTGACTGATGTCAGCAGGAAGTTGCCGATGGCAATAGAAGCAAATTGCGGATTGAAGGAATCTGCCGATGGAAAGTTTCATCGTAAGGGAAACAGATAAAAAACTGGCAATTTTATGCTAGTATTATTGTTTTAGTTTGAGTCCGACTCTTACACGAGTCGTTTTATTTCCTTAAAAATAGGAGTTTTGTTTAGATATGAGTCATGTCCATGTATAACTCCTTTTGCCAGAGTATAAATATGTACCCAGGGGCGGTGTAAAAAAGGACAATCAATCAAATACAAATCTATTACTTTTATCTATTTTTGCAGCATCTAGTTTTTATCGCATTAGTTCTAGTTTACCTACGAGTTCTTACGATCTCGACGGGCTGCATCTACAAGATCTCCGTCTACCTCGCGAGTTCCGTTTTTTTATCAATCTGAGCCTTGACGTCTGGGCGCATCACCGTCGTCTCGTTCATCGTTGTTCTAGTTATCGTCCTTGTCGATTAACTGGTCAAATCGACTAGCACACCTTGGAAATCAAGTTCGGGTATAAGCCCGAGGTGTTCGCAGATCCGACGTTTTTTGTGTCAACACTTCTTCTTCTTCTTTAATAGTTAGTATTTAGTTAGGGTTTATTTGGTTAGTAGTTAGTATTTAGTTAGGGTTTATTTGGTTAGTAGTTAGTAGTTAGTATTTTAGTTAGGGTTAGTAGTTAGTAGTTAGTATTTTATTTTGTTAGTGAGACAAATGATATAGCCATTATTACTTAGGGATTAGATAATTGGTATATGTATATTTAGTTAGGATTGGAACCGATTTGATGAAGTTTAGTGAAATCCTTTTGTAGATGGATTGTTGTGTGCGGGTTTGTTATGGAGGAAGTGTTAGGAGAGAAGATGGAATGTTCGAAGATATGGAAGAAGAATTTGAATGGTTTGGTGAACCTCCTAGCTTCAACGACCTTTGTGATCGTTTGGATGCAAAGTTTAGTGGTGATTTCACACTAAAGGGGAGATGTGACATCAGAAAGTCCAGGGCACGCTATGTCGTTATGCCTTTGTGTGACTCTGTTGACTAGTCCCGTTACAATCGAGTGCTTCAAGGTTCGAATGCGCCCATGGCTGAGGTTGTGGTGGAGAACGGGTACATGAAGCATAGTTTTCATGAAGGCCCTTCCAATGCTAGTGTGGGGCACGATGATGAATATGAAGAGTTGTGGGTGGATGGGGAACAGACTCAGGGTGACATGGACTTGGATGGTCAGGTGACACAAGAGGATCCATTAGGACACATGAACAATGAATTTGATGGCAACGAGTTTGATGAAGAAGAAGAGGAGCAGAATGAGGATTAAGGGATTGGTGATGCAGTTAGCACTGCTTCAGAAGATTCTGATGACAGAGATGAGGATGTAGTTGTTATTCCACCCACCGGTTCAAGCCATGAATGCACATGTTCATGTCATGACAGCACCGGTTTATGTCATGCCATTCTTTGTACCAACTGAGGTTCATCATGCGGCGCCACCCAGGGAAGCTTAGCCACGGAGCCACCAAAGGGTGGTACCTCCTATGATCCATGGGGAAGAATTAGCGAAACATGGCAGTACGTTGCACCACCACCATACACAGAGCCGGAGCTAGAGCAACTGAGGGCGGTGAACATTCCTTTTAGTGGTGTTCCAAACTATAGGGATGTGAGAATGACTCATATGGCTGTATGTGACACGGGGCTTTCCATATGTTTGAGATCTGTATATAACCCGAAGGAGGAAATACTTAGCAAGGGGATGACATTTAACACAATGGCAGAGATGAAGTTGTTTCTTGAGGATTATGCTGTGCACCACCATAGGCCGTACACTGTGACTCATTCGGATCAGGAGGTGAGGTACAATGTCATTTGCAAGTCTGGTTGTGAATGGAAGTTAAATGCAAGGCGAAGACCAAGTGATGGCAAGTGGAAGATAACTAAAATTGTGCGACCTCACACTTGTGCTGATAATAGCAACAATCAAAATCATCAACAGCTCACTACACGATACCTTGTCCATCATATATTGACTCTTGTTGATGATAACAATGACATTTCAGTGTCTTCTTTACAAATCCATATTCGGATTTGTTCATTATAATGTCAAGTATGGCAAGGTTTGGCGTGCTAAGCAAATTGCTCTTTCTCTTCGATGGGGAAGTTGGTACGAAGCATACAATAGAGTATCCAGAATATTATGTGCAATGAATCACTACAACCCGGGAATGAGATGGTTTATACACACGGGAGATATGCGTTTACGTAACTCGGGAAAGCATGTACTCATTCGTGTTTTCTGGTTCTTTGCATAGATGCAACATGCATGGCAGTTTTGTCGGCCAGTGGTAGTTATTGATGGCACTTTTCTGACCGGAAAGTACAAGGGCACACTAATGATGGCTGATGGTGTTGATCCTGAGAACCAGATAGTACCCATTGCTTTTGCTTTGGCGGAGGGAGAGAACAGTGAATCATGGTCATGGTTTATGCGACTACTTCGACTTCATGTTCTAGGTACACAGCGTGTTGTATGTGTGGTTTCCGATCGTCATGCAGGGATCCTTAATGCAGCAGCTGAACAAATCGATGGCCTCCCTCCCATAGTGCATAGATGGTGCATGCGTCATTTTGCAGCTAATTACTGGCGCCGATAGAGAGACAAGGAGGTATGTGCTAAGGTCAAGGCGCTATGTTGTGCACGCACACAGTACATGTTCAAAGAGACAAAGAGAGAATTAGACAAAATGATAAATGAAGCTGGTAAGGCATGGCTAGAGTCACAGATGGAAGATAAGGCAAAGTGGGCGTTAGCATATGATGAGGGGGGTTTCAGGTATGGCATTATGACCACAAACGCATCAGAGTCATTCAACAATGTATTCAGGGGAGTTCGGTCATTGCCTGCATCAAGCATTGTTGAACACTCTTTTCTCAAGTGCAACGAATACTCTGTGCTGAGGTGGCAGATTGCACAGAGGAATGAAGAAAAGCTTGGTATGTGGGGAAAGGTAGCCTATGAACATTTAGAGGAAGCAAAGAAATGGGCCAAGTAAAGTACGGCAACGGTATTTGTACATGAACGTAATATCTACAATGTACGATCGAAGGGTGTCACAACAGTGGACGGTGAACAATATGGTGGCCGTAACTATCGAGTCGATCTTCAGAAAGTTGAGTGCACCTGCAACGTCCCTCAGATAATGCATGCCCCTTGCTGTCATATGATCACCGCTTGTCAGGTTCGTGGATATAATTATGAGCAACTACCGTACATGTCACCCTTGTATCTGCGGGCGAATACCTTTCGTATCTGGGAGAGTAACTATGAGCCTTACTTAGATCTGTCACAGTGGCCACCTTATCATAGTGTTGATTACGCTCCTCATCCAGAGCTGAAGAAGATAGGGAAGGGTAGGAGGAAGAAGAAGCGACTAAAGGGTGACATGGACGCTATGAGGGGATACAGGAATGATACGTACGGAGGTGGTGACTTTGACGAGACACCTGGTCACAATCTTTGCCGCATTTGCAAAGAGCCTGGTCACAAGGCTAGTAGACATAAACCTCCTAGACGATCTAGAGGGCAACAGGTGGTTACTAGAAACTTTGTTATGTTTAGATGTATTGAATTGTTAGTTTATATTTACTTGTCATTTAATACTTAATCATTTATGTCCTAACTATCTTTTAACTGATTTGTGACAGGATGGCTCCTCCCATGCAGCACTCGCAGTTCCCCCTTCTTGAGGTGGAGTACGACAGCGTGCACCGCGGCGCCCACTTGACGGAGGCTCCGGTCAGAGCCGTCAAGTTGGGCCCCTCAGGCCACGCACACACGTCCGTTCCCACGGGTGGGACGAGAGGTACGCGCCGCACATACGACGAGCTGGCTTCCTCGACCTTGTACGTGTTGTCAACCTCGGTATTCCGACACTTGACGGCTCACTACTTACGGCACTTATAGACAGGTACCGGTCTTTTTGCTTTCACTACTCATGTTCTGTCACTCATATATATTTATACCTAATATACCTTTTTACAGGTGGCGCCCAGAGACACATAGTTTTCACCTACCTAGCGGCGAGATGACGCTTACGCTGCAGGACGTCAAGGTTATATTTGCCTTACGGATAGCTGGTCTGCCAGTATCTGGTATCAT